>BHFT01018861.1:32133-137837 GCA_004320025.1 Laticauda laticaudata | reverse complement strand
GGGGGGGGGGGGCTAAAGTTTAAGAGAAGGTTGCTCAGAATCCCTTACTTGGTTCTTGGCAGAGAGAGATTAAATTAAAGAACTTCAGGATTCATAAAGAGATTAAATTGTTCTACAACTGTCATGCTAGGAAATTAGCTACCCAGGAAGACCATGTTTTCTCCCAGCATCATGAAAATAGCCTGTGTTTATTGCTTTGATCTGATGAAATAACTGTTCTCTCACGAGCATGGTTAGACCTCTGGGCTGACAATCAGTAGCCTTCGATCGGGACCCATTGCTGCTACAGGGTGGAGTAAGCTCCAGTTCCACACTCTAGCTTCCACTGATCCAGTAGTTCGAAAGCAGGCGACCGCAAGTAGATTAATGCAGGGGTCCCCAACCACCAGAACTGGGCCACATGAGCGGTGGGCTAGCACGCACACCTCCACAGCAACAGGCACTCATGCTCATACGCAAAGGTCCATTTGAGGACGCTCATGTAAATGGAACTGCGAATGCGCACTTAGCACTCACACGGAATCACCCCCTCTCCCCCCCCCATGGACCACCCAACTGGAAAGGTTAGGGACCGCTGGATTAATGGGTACTACTTCGGTGGGCAACTTCACAGAGCTGTGGAAAAAACTCCCACCTGGGCATCCCCCAGGCAACAGTGATGTCACCAGCAAATCCTTTGAGCACTTGGGTGCTTCCGACATGGAAGTATTTCTGTTAGTGCTGTTCACTTATTTTTGACCTTTTCAGTACATTTTTTTCCTCTAATCTTGATGGATATTTTTCTCTTCCCTCAATAGTTTAGCTTAATAAATTGAAATTTATTCCTTCCCTTCACGAATGAGAGGTTAAGAGAGGGAAGACCCCTATGTGGAGTGACATTTCCCTGTCAACTCTGTTTTCCTTTTCCATCATGATCATTCCTTTCTTTATAGCAATAGCATATTATTTTCTCAGAAGCAGATAACTAGAGATAGAGATGCTTCAAGGTGTTATTATCCTTTTTTTTCAAAGAAGCTGGTCTGAAACAGATGAGACAGCAAATCGGAAATAACAAATCGGCTGGCTGTGCAAATAAAAAGACTCTGTATTTATCTTGCCAATTTGCAAGGATGATTTTATTTCGTATAATTCATTTTACAGCCACAAACCTTGAGAGAGGGACAGGAATCTTGTTGGTTATTTTGCCTTATGGCTGTCGAAAACCTTTTTAAACATTTTCTCTGAACTTTAGAGATTTTTTTTTTTTTGCTTCTTAAAGCAGCAGCCCCCCAACCTTTGGGGCACCAGGGACCAGTTCCGTGGAGAAATATTTTTCCATGGACTGGAGGGAACGTGGTTTTGTATGCTTCTTGCATCCCACGGATGGGGCTTCGGCTTGTTTGCGTGGTTCCCCCTTTTCTTTAAAGCATATCATGAAAATATATATTTTTGCAAAGTTTTTTTTTTAAAAAAAAACTTGGAAAGCTGAAGTCTGTGGCTAACTTCACATTGTGTTACTGTTGGTTATATGGAATTATGGCGTGCTTATAATAGCTTGTAAAATAAGCATAACTAGGCAGTGTTAAATTGGAACTGATATTTCCATCCAATGAGATTGCAGTATGCTAGGGAGGGTCTATATAGCAAGTTGTACAACAGGAGAAAGACATTTGTGATCTGATGGTTTGTATTTTTCCCCTTCCAAAAATGTCCTCTCCACAGGGCAGCCATGAAAATGGGTCCCTGTTGAATAGCTACAATTGAAGGGTTATGTCAAGATACTGTATATTTAGTAAGAATACAGCTCTACCTAATGTTTTTAATTCCGTTGTCAAATCATTGTTAAATATAGTCTTGTCCACTTTGAGTTGAGTTTATCTGTAATAAATCCGTGAACACATGTAGATTTCTAGGCAACAGTAAATAGTTTCTTCTGGAATGCTTTTCTGACTTCCCAGTCTAGTTTGTATATTCCTTGGGTTTCTTGGCAATTTCTCACTGAAGTATTATAAGGAGTACAGCCTTGCTGTTTGAAATCAGCCAAGGTTGACTGAGTGTTTACATAGGCATAAATAAATATGGTTTCTAGGGATTCTCTTGTCTTTCATGATTGCAGAATGCTAGAGACATTCAATAAATGCTTTTACGGGAAAGTTTTCTTGGATCATTGATTGCTATGTCTAATCTTTGTAAGTTTTCTTGCAAGTTTTCATTGCCAGGAAAGACAAACAATCTGCAATGTCCAAAGCATTCAAAAAAGATGCAGAGCCTCTCATGCTTAGCAAAAGACATGGGTGCTTTAATGATTCAAACAGAGGTATTCTGGGATCCAAATGCACATGCTGTTTCTGTTAGATATAGATTGTTAACAGCTACCTACAGTATGTTGTGATATGGTTGCATAAATGTACTGTGCACTTGACTTTCAAATATACATGAAAGTCATAAAAAGAATAGTATAGTTCTAGAAGACAGACCAGAAATAAAAGTTAAAATAAGCAAAAAAACAGTGAGAGAACATCTGTCTGATCTTGATGAAAACAAATCACCGGTGCCTGATAGATTACATCCCAGAGTTTTAAAGGAGCTGGCAGAGGTCATTTCAGAACCACTGCACCGTATCTTTCAAAAATCCTGGAGCACCGAGGAGCTGCCAGAGGACTGGAAGAGAGCTGATGTGCTTCCCATCTTCAAAAAAGGGAAAAAAAACCAGACCCAGGAAACTATGGACCAATCAGCCTAACATCAATACCTGGGAAGATACTGGAAAAGATAATAAAAAAACAGATCTACCAGCATCTAGAAACAAGTAAAGTAATAACTAGCAGTCAGCACAGGTTTGTTAAGAACAGATCATGCCAATCCAATCTCATTTCATTCTTCAACACAGTGACTAAATTAGCAGACCACCAAAATACTGTGGACATAATATTTTTAGATTTCAGCAAGGCATTTGATAAAGTAGACCACAACCTACTTCTTAGCAAGCTGGAAAAAAGTGGAATAGATAGCACCACCACTAGATGGACTTGCAACTGGCTGGCAAACTGTACTCAGTGAGTCGTCCTTCATAGGTCTAAGTCTACATGGAGGGAAGTAGTGGGGTGCCACAAGGTTCCGTCTTAAGCCCAGTATTCTTCAATATCTTTGTTAACAGATGAGGGAATAGAAGGGGAACTTATCAAATTTGCAGATGATATTAAGCTGGCAGGAACAGCTAACACCCAAGAAGATAGGCTCAAGATCCAGATGGATCTTGACAGACTAGAACACAGGGCCATATCTAACAAAATGAAATTCAATTATGAGAAAAGTAAAGTCCTACATTAGGCAAGAAAAACCAAAATACACAAGTAGACTGGTGAAACCAGGCTCAATAGCAGTAACTGTGAGAGGGATCTTGGAGTCTTAGGGAAACCAGCTAAATAGGAGCCAGCAGTGTGCAGCAGCAGCCAAAAAATCTAATGCAATGCTAAATTGTATTAACAGAGGGATACAATCAAGATCAAGGAAGTACATTACCACTCTATAAAGCCTTAGTAAGACTACACCTAGATACTGCATCCGGTTTTGGTCACCACATCAAGAAAAGATGTTGAGGGTCTGGAAAAAGTGCAGAGAAGAGCAACCAGGATGATTAGGGGCTGGAGACTAAAACATACAACGAACGGTTGCAGGAACTGGGCTTGGTTAGTCTGGTTAAGAGAAGGACCAGGGGAGACATGATAGGGGTCTTCCAATATTGAGGGGCTGCCCCACCCACAGGAGGGGTCAAGCTATTTTCTAAAACCTGTAGGTCAGACAAGGAATAATGGATGGAAACTGAACAAGGAGAATTTAACCTGAAACAAGAGAGAAACTTTCTGACAGTGAGAACAATCAACCAATGGAACAGAAGTTGCCCTTGGATTTGGAGCCCATCAGGAGCGCCATCACTTGAGACTTTCAAGAAGAGATTGGACTGCCATCTGTCAGAAATGGTGTAGGGTCTCCCACTTGGATAGGGGGTTGGACTAGATGACCTACAAGGTCCCTTCTAACTCTGATTATCTGTTATATGTTAGAAAGACATTTGCCAGTGAGTAGGGAATTGGGGTGTATGACGAGTAAGATCTAGTAGGAAAACAGTGACAAGTTTGAGGATTCATTGATGTTTTTTTCTAAAAGGAATTATGATTTGCCAGTGAGGTGATTTCTTAGAAAACATAAAGATATAGATAGTTACAGGCAGCTGTAAATATTGCTTTTTGAGCAAGTTAATGGAAAGGATAGTGGCTGACTGTTGTAGGTGCACCTGGAGAAAATTAATTATAAGATTACCTTTATTGTCACTTTTTTTCTGTGAACACATGGACACACTTTCAGATTTCACTTATCATCCAAGAAGCTTCCTCAGTTTATCTTGAATGAGAAGTGAAATGTTTTCAATGGAAGTCTGTAGAGATTCTCAGTCATCCAGGTCATGGTTGTCCCAAAGGTGTTTTTACAGGAGGCAACTGGCTTTCTTGTTTTTCTTTTGAAGACGTTTCGCTTCTCATCCAAGAAGCTTCTTGTTCTGACCCAAACCTTGTTCCAAAGAAACAAACATTAAACAGAGGTAACAGAAAAACCTTTTTTTCATGATTCTTTACGAATTCTGTTCCTTCACGGTTAAAAGGCTGTTTCAAATTAATTATCTCTGATAAGAACGAGCTTTGTCAAGGTTGTGTAAGGCTGCTCAGGACACTAGATAAAGTTACTGAGAAATATTTCAAATACAAAGTGTCTCCAAACACCAACCAAGATATTCCAAACGTCCACCAGGCTTGAGTGCAAAAACTTATTTGCTTCCTGCAAAGAACTCTGGTTTCTGAGCTGGTTTTTATCTCTTAAGAGAGGGGCCATTACCTTACTCCCGAGTCGCTCGTGCTGCTGCAGCTACTCTTTCCTTCAAGCAGCCCTGCATGTGTGTGCACTGGGCACAGACCTGGATGTTTGAGAATCTCCACAGACAACTTGAAGATGCTGTTTCGTGTGACTATGCTATGCCCCCTTATTTGTTTGCAGGACCAGCTCATTTCTCAGCACTGGAGATTCTTGGCTGTCCCATAAGCTTCCCACTCTGTTCTCTGTTCTTACAAGCATAGAGAAGGATGATACCACAGATAGGCATGTCAGCATGCTTGAATAGTGGCATCAGAAGCAAAAAATAAAAACGCATTTGTTCAGAGAACCATCCATATATGTTTGGAATGCAGCTTTTTTGAATCTAAGCAGAAATCTTGAATCTTCAGAAAGTCTTATGGATTATTAATTGCGTTGCAAAATGAAGGAATGAAAAATAATCCTCCACAACCAACCCTGTAGAATAAAAAAAAAAAAAAACAACCGGGGATCCTCTTTTATGAAACAACAACAAATCCTTGCTAAATGACATCAGAGACAAAAATACACCAAGATTTTCTCGGGAATAATGTGGTTTTATATATAAATCTGAGTAGACGCCAGTGGATTTAATACTGATCATTATTCATAAGGTTGATGAGTGTGCATTATAGCTTTTAGATTTTGCCTCAGAAATGTTTGATTTTTTTTTAATTGAAGAAAATGTTCTGAATGTACATTCTCAATTGATCTATCCCAAGTTTTTTATTAATGGCAGATCCTAGTGTCTAGGTGTTAGCTACTTCACTCTTGATCTCATTTTATTGCCTGGCTTTGAAAGATCCTTGGTAGTTTTAAATTACAGCAATGATAGCATAGTGGAGATTAATGGCCTGGTACAGTGTGTCTTGAGAAAAGGATAGGGAAGTTCATTTATACCCTATGACAAAACCTGTTCTTCAAATGTTCCTTTAGCTGTCATGTTCTTCCTTCACAGCAGAGTAACGCCAGACGGAACAGGACATGTTGTAGTGGACTCTGAAATTTTGCTTTGAATTGCTATGTTTGCTTAGCTTTACATGATTTGGATAAAGGTATGATTGTCAAGAAGAATGACTGAATTTTTTAAAAAAACTTTGCAATATGTTTATCTTTTTTATGCTTGATTTTGTAGAGCCGCATATATGTTAAATTGAGAAAAAAGGGAAATCAAAAGTTGTGCAATGGTTTATAACAGTTAAAAGACCAAGTGTTTCAACTTGAGAGAAAACATGCTTCTCCTATCTTATTATTTATTTATTTAGCCCTTTGCCAAGGCACAATATAGAATAACAATATTAGAATAATGAATTGTAGATCAATCCAATAAAATTAACTTAGAATCCAATAAACAAAAATTAACATTAAAAAATCCAGGATGAAAGCAGTACACTTAAAATAGCATCCTGGGATAGCACTGACAATATATATACATCCATAATAATATAAAGAAAGTGTTATCCTGGAACCATTAAATAGAGTGGAACACCCTGATTACATTAGCCGCTAATTAAATATAAAGATCTTTAAACCTCCTTTCTTTAGCATCACAAAGATGGCCAGATCTCTGAAAGCCTGGTACTGGGAGACAGTGACTCTGGAATAAGGAACCAAGAATGTCCCGCAGAAAGGAACGTAAAGAATTCGCGGAACCGTAGGTGGAAATGAGGGCAAACCAGATACTGGGGAGTTTGTTATTTAGTACAAGCAAGAATAGTTTAAATTGTATTCTGGATCAAATAGGTAGTTAGTGAAAAGCTTGCCAGGGTATCAAAAGACGAGAATAATGTGAAAGGTCCAGGAGAACCCAGACATACTATTCCTCACTAAGATCAGGGGATGGAGAGAAGAATCAGGAACACCTGCCAGGAGTTTACCATATTTAGGAATGACACAATCAAAGCAGACACCAATTTCAGTGCAATCTCCTCTGCCAAATCCCCTTGAATCCTACATATATTCATTAAATGCAAATAAAGTTAGGAAATGGACCAAAGTCAACTGATCATCAAGCAAGACATTGAAGGGTCTCACCATCAAGTTTGCTAGAAGTAAAAGGAAGGAATATAAAACTGGTTTACTTGACCAAGATTAAAATGCATATGTTAACCTTTAGTGGACTTTTCATCACATCAAGACTGATATGACAACACTTTATGATCCAATTGTCCTCATTCTCTACATATGTAGTGTCCCATTGTCCTTCTCATCCTCTACATAGTATCCCATTTCACGCTCCTGGATTGCCCCATTTTCTTCTGCTTTCATGTCCGTGATGTTGAACATATGGCACAAATGCCAGAGGTGGCACACAGAGCCCTCTCTGTAGGCATGTGGGTTGTTACCAACTGGTCTTCATGGGTGCCAGAGCGCCGGAAAACAGCCTGAAAATAGCCAAAAAACAGGTGCGTGTGTGCCAACCAGCTTTTCTTCAGGTTTCCAGTGCTACAGCGTGTGCACATGCACAAGCATGTAGCGCATTCTGGTTTGAGCACTCAGTGCCGAAAAGGTTCACCATCACTGAAGTGGATAATTGACTTCATCTAACAGAGCAGAAATCTTTGTTCTTAAGATTTTGTTATTGTATTGTAAGAATTCAGCCAAGTGTGGTCATTGAATAAATCATGGTTAATGGTGCAATGTGTGCCTATCAGAACAAGTGTAGACAGAAAAAATGCTGTGTTGTTCGTGAGGATGTTGACTTTGAACTCGATCTGCATTGCTTGAGATTGGAATATGTTTTCCCTAAGGAAAATGGGACTATTTTGGCTACTGGGTGGAATCTGTTCGCTCATCTCTTTTCTTGGAGCTGGTTTGGCAGAATGAAGCCTGCAGTACAAATATATTTCCTTAGATTTCTAGAACATCTGTGGTTTGATTGTATGTCACTTCCCTGGCGGCTGGACTGCTCTGGCAACCTTCTTAAACTTGCCTAGTTTTATGGGTCTAAAGTGAAATCTAGATTTTATTGTATCGTCCTTCGCACCTTATGGGTAGACAAGATTTTATACTTAGGCTGCATTTCTAAATATATCGACTGAATAAATATATGTATAGAATTGTGCTACTCAAGGTTTCTCGGTTTTCATTTGCTTTTGAACTTCTTGGCAACCATCTGAAAGCAGTGCTGATTATATTTGCATTACAATCAACAGAACAAAGTGCAGTTTATTTCCCACCATCCTTTTAATTCAGCATATTGGCAAATTCCAGAGCGGATTAATTTTAACAGTTCCCATTGCAGACACTGAAAAAAGAACTGCAGGGAGTTACACAGAGTTTCAGATGCACAAATAGATCCTGACTGTTCTAAAGAAAGAAATCCAAATTCAAAATTGACTGGTACCTTTGTGAGTCATTCATGTTTTTACAATTGTGTCTGTTAACTTGCTTTTAACTCTTCTTCCTCTAGTATTTCTGTCCTTTCTAATCATATTTTTTTGGGGGGGTGGAATCTCTAAGTCTCTCTTGCTGTTTTTCCTTTCCTGTCTCTTTTCTCCCCAAGTTACAAGTAAAGACCTTATATGTTTTCCTACATCAGACACGTTCCTCTGATTGTCCCTTTACATTAAATTTCTCTGCATTTTGCAAATGAATACAGCATGCTCTGGTGTGCATAACATAAAATCAGACAGGATAAGTGTACAAAGTCAGGAACAAGAGGGCAAGAGCTTAATCTGTCCAGACACACAGGACATATCGGGTATCTGGTGAGTGGGCACGGTGCAAAATGCTTTCATCTCTTTCTTCCAGCGTACATGATAGATCATCTCCTCAGCAGTTTTTAGCTTAGGGTCAGGGATTGGGAGAGAAAGAGAGCGACAAAGGTTTGTTGGAATGGGAAGCATTCCTGGTCTGTGGCTTATTCTGCAGGCCCCTACCCCTTTCCAGTTATTAAATGCCAAAGCCCGTTATGATTTCAAGTTTGCGCAACAGCCGCTTGTAATATCCCAGAGCTCCTCCATAAATAGGCCTGCTTTCCCCACACCCAGCTAGAAAACAACCACAGGAAGCCAAGGACGTGCAAGCCAAGCCAGCCCAACTCAGCTGGCATTCGCGGAGCTGTACCACAGCACAGCTCGCTGGAGAGCCTTTGCGTACCTTTCACTCTGCTGCCGCCGTCTGCAGCAAGAAATCTCCCCTTTGTCCAGGGAAGACGGAAGACAGGAGTATCCTCAATTTCCAAGAGAGATTTTGCTGCGCTGTAGCCTGAGCAACAGCAGCCTCTTAGGTGATGCATTTTTGGGGGGGGGCTTTGCCTTTTCAAGCCGTTCAAGGATAAACTCTACCGATAGTTTACTCAGTTGGAAGGAAGCAACTTCTGAGCTCCTTTCTCTGTTTCTTTAGTCAAGAAGGTTTGTTTTTTTTTTTCAGCAAAAGTTTTGGTTTTAGTTTTTTAATTTTTTTTTAACTAGTGTAAGTGATCCATGAGCGTTGAAGGGAATAATTGGAAAAAAGACTGGATACTAAAAAGGCTCCCATTTTTCAGTTTGTCTGTAGAAAGGAAAAAGTCTGTTTTGGTTTTTGTGCATGTGTGATTGTTTACATCTGTACTTCCCGTTTATACTGAATTTTGCAAAAAGGTTTTTGCTTTGGGGGGGATGTGTTGCAGAGCTCAAGTATGAAGATCCAGGAACATCCTGGCGTTCCTGAAGTCAAGTTACAGAGAAACCAAGAAATAGATGCCCAAGAAGACACTTTCATATCAGAAGTGCCTCGCCTGGACCTGTCAACTTTGTGCAGTAACAACTGGGAAGGTAGGATTGCTTGCTGAACATGAATGAGACAGCTCTTATTTCAGCAGGACTGCATGTTTTACTTCTGTCTCTGACTTTATTTTTATTTTTTTTATTTTTTCAGTCGATTATAAGATAACAGATATAAGTATAAACATAGTCATGAATACATGAAATGGATTTCCCTCTTGTTTCTCGGATTATAAGTGACAATATTCCCCTGCCTATTACTGTTCAGATGTCTTCAATATTAGCTTCTCAATCCACATGTCTGTTGAGTTGCACATCCGAAGAACATTGATCTGGGGAAAGCTAATCTGTAGAAACTAATAAACCATTTCAGTACAAGAGCTGAACTTTTGCTGGAAAAGATGTCATTTGGGACATTCTTTTAACCCAAAGAAAAAGAAATGGTTTTTGTCTCTTTACCTGTCGTGTTCAGTTGATTGCTAACATTTTTCAGTTTAAAGTTCTCCCTTCTGGCAAATTAGCTAAAAGATACCTTAATAAATCCCTGAACCCTTCTATTAGGAGCATATTTGTCCCTAAATTAAGATTACACACATGTGTTGTCTGAGGGAATGAAAGCTTGCTTAAGTTGGTATGTTTTGAATTCCTGCTTAACTGTGTAATTTTAAAAAAATCTGTTCCCATATGATTCTGTCAAGAGAATTCTCCCCAACATCTATTTAAGGAACTTAAAATCATTGATTCAACCAAAGTAAATGGATGTAACTAATATTCTGATTTCTTTTTCTGTGTAGCAAGGCAGAGATATTTAGCATTAGCAGTTCTAACTCTGATTGAATATATGAATACATACTTTTATTGTCTTGTGTGCAATAAGTGGAAATAGAATTACTTTTATTTGTTTACATTATCTTTACAAGGAAAGGGACATAGCATTAGTGTGTTTTTTCCCTTAGCAAACTGTTTTGTTGGTATCCACTAATTTAAATGGCAAAGAGTGCTTTTAAGCCATGCTACTGAAAACAGTGATTGGAAATCTAGGTGTGCTGGACTAGAGGTGGAGCTCTTGTCTCACAATCAGGTGGCTGTGAGTTCAATCCCAAGTAGAGGCGAATATTTGCTCCTGCTTTAGCAGTGGGTTGGACTAGATGACCTCTAAGGTCCTTTCCAACTCTGTTATTCCATGTTCTAAACATTGGAAGAACATTGCTACCACACATTTTGCTTCTTTAGAGAGGTTAGTGCCCCCTTTTTTTTTTCCAAGCAATGAACGACATTTTAGCACTGCATTTTTGGATTTTGGTATTTGGAGTGGAACGGAAGTTTTTTTCATAAATAGCAGTTCCTTTCACTAGGAAGAGCCATGTGTCTCAACATTGACAACTTGAAGGTTAGTGGACTTCAACTCCCAGAATTCCCCAGCTAGCAAGGGTAAAGGGTTGGATGATCGACGTGATCCCTTCCAATTCTGTGACTCCGTGGAAATGTTCAATGTATCTTGTCTATCTGGACCAAAGCCTTTTGGAATTGATGCCAAAGTTGTGTGCACCTGCTATTTTTGTATCAGTTCAGAATTCTAAAGGAGGCTCAAATATACTAGCTGATACGCAAACGTGTCCCATCAGCTGCTGTAGCTACTTGTGGTGGAATATACTAGATGATACAATTTTCTTTTTACAGTTTGATAGTATATTAGATATTCTTCCCTTAGATCTAAAGAATGCCTTCATCCACGTTTATTTCCTTATATGTTCTAATTAGCTCTGCTCCAGAAAGGATTGGGGTTTGTTTGTTTTTTTGTAATATTTTCAAGGGTAATCTGAATAAATTTGCATTCTTTCCCTATGATTCTAGCAGTCGAGTAAAATGAAAAGTTTTTTTTTTTAAAGAATTTGGAAAGACTGCAGAATGGATGATTGTTCTCTTAAACTCTTGAAATCATTGCATTGCTTGATGCAAATTCCACTTCATGATATTTTGGAAGTGAAAGCAAGGAATTCAATTTTCTTCTGAAATGTGCCGCTAATTGTTCGGAATATGGATGATAGAATTTATACACTACCCAGAGTCGCTTTTTTCAGAGAGATGGCCAGTTTCTGAATGTGATATATAAATAAATAAACAATAAAACAAAACAAAATCATGTGAAAAGAGAGGTGAGTGAACAAACATTGGTGGCGTCAGTTATAATCTTATCTGACTATTTTGTAATCATAAACCACTGATTGACAAATCATGATACTCATGATTTAGTTGTTAGGTAGGTGAAGAGATTTAGAAATATTTGATTTAGCCGCATGTGCTCCTTGTCTTGTCTCACAATCTGACCAGTAGTATGGATTGTTCCTAATCTGAATCATGGATAATTGAATAGAGGGTTGGGATAGCATTACCTAGACCATTGGTCAACCTCATCAACTTTAAAATGTGTACATTTAAATTCGGGAATTGAAGTCCATAATCTGAAAGTTGCTGGGGTTGAGATACATTGGCTTAGACCAGCAATGTGAATATTCTATATGTAACTTTGCTCATTTTCTACTGAATTAATAATCTATTTTAGACACTCTGAATTCAAAGAAGTAAAAATGGAAAATTAGTAAGTATCGATACTGATAGTTCATTTGCTGAAACTCTTGCTTAATGTAGAACATAGCACTTTTTACTTTTTTTAGATAAAAGTTAAGCAGATTAAATTCCAGCACTATCTTCATGTAAGCAAATGAGAATATTTGGCAAGTCAAAACACAGATTTTGAATGTCCCTAGGGACAATTTTCTGTTCTGTTTTATGCCCATTGAAACTCTCCTTTAACTTCAGGCTATTATACTGTGCCCTACATTAAGATTGAGGCCTTTTTCTGATGAAAATTCTTCATATCCTTCAAGAATGCTATCATAATATTCATTTTTAACCTTCCTACAAATAAATATTTTCCAAAGTCCTTCATTCTAAGGAATTATAACATTAGGGAAGTTTGGAAGTAGACATAAATGTTCTTGAAAAAGATACAATCAGTACTTACCCCAAACTATTTTACCATTTTTCTCTTGTTTCTATGCTAGTTTTAATTTATGCTAGGTGTGCTTTGTTAGCTTTCATTTATGCCAGCAGCATGATCTGTTATATCTTTGAGACATTTTATGACACATACGTCATCTCTGTGTAATATTTTAGATATTCACAAATTAAATATACCCAAGAGGAGCACTTGTGATCAGTGGCATAGTTTTCTTAGTTGACAGGAAATCTTTCGGTCCTCTGAATTTATGCTGTATTACCTCACATGCTCTTAATGCTTTCAACACTGTTAATATTGACACTTTCTGGAACATTTTGATTGCAGAAGTTGACACTGTAATAACCACCTACACGGCGCTATATAAGAATGAGTAGCAGATGGCATGAACACATGCTATGTAACTTCAACAGAATGTTGTTTTGTTTTGTTTTTACAATCATGAGGTTTGAAATCCTTTCTATTTTCTCCAGTTATTTGTTGTTATAAATAACAGGTAATAAAACAAAAAAGAAATACTCTAAAAGGGTTGAGGGTTCTTTTTATTTTTAAGAAGTACAGTAGTGGTGGTGCTTGCACACTTCTAGTGTGCTTGCCAGAAAAATTTATTAAGTTAGTGATCTCAAGAAACAGGGCCTTCTGTGTGGTATCTCAATTCTAGCAAACTACCCTTCCTTCAAATGTTATTTTTCCCTGACAGAAGTTAGATGGGACTTAAAGAACATGATTCCTACTTTATTTTTAAAGATGCCCAACTTTATTCTTTAAGATGGAATTATTTCTACTGTTGTTTTCATTCTAAATACGTTATTTGGAGAATTACATTTCTCGTGTTCCAATTTAAATACTATGTTTGCCCTTAAAGAAAGCACTTCCTCACAACTCAACATAAATAAAGTAAAACAAAATTGCTCGTCATGTTTAAGTAGAATAAATGATAAGAAAGATTTATTTGGCCTGCTTCTGCTGGCATATTTTATAAGAGTAAACAAGTAAACTTTATCCTGTTGGATCACATTTTTTAAAAGTCCAATCTGTATGTAACAAACAGATATCTCCACAAACTCTGAAGCAGAGCTTTGTGGAATCAACCATCATTACAAGCGTCTGGTACTCGAAGATCAGTTGTTTGAACAGGAATTCGCTGAATTTTTTGATCCTTTTTTCACAGTTATGAAGTATTGCCCAAATGATCTACTCTACTTTTTAAGAATAAATTCATTCAGATCAAATTCTTCCCCACTTGTGCAATGACTCATTTTCATGGAAGATGTCCACCATCTTCCCTTCTTCTTCAACATTGTCCATTTCATGCTTTTGCCCAGAAGTCTTGTATCTCTCTCATATAGACAGATGAGGAAATACTGAACGTATGGAATCTTTGAGAAATAATGGTTCTTTGTTTGCGGAATGCCACCTCAAAATCTAGGGGAAAAAAGATCTTGCAGTTGAGCATGGAGGGAAGATAACTATTATGGCAAACTATTGAGCTCCTCCCAAATTTTAATTAATATCTTACTTTTGATAGCCATCTGACTCAGTTCTATTCCTGATGGGGTATTAAAATGATGCACAAGATCATTGGCAGTAAGTATTTTAAGGTGGCTTACCCATCCATAAAATCTAAATAATATTTTTCTGAAATGGTATACGGTCTCCTACATGAGCAGAGAGTGGGCAGGTCATAAAACAAGGCAACTTGAGGTTGTAAGAAGAGATATGGACATTTGACAGCATAACTCCCTGAATTAAAGTAGACCTGGCTAATTATTCTTGACATGCTGATTTTCTTTTTCATTCAGAAAATTTTATTCGTGGGCCAATATATGTTATATTGGTATGGATCTGGAAAGTTTTTACTTATTCCAAGATTTTTCTGAGTATGTAGGCCAAAAGACCCAATAATCTTATTAGAGAAAGTTGGCAGTCAGTGATTTTGGAATGAATTTTAGGAATGTAAGGATTGGTTGCTGACTTATGCAAGATCAGGACTAAGCACCTTCATATGCTTTTCCTGCTTCTAAAGCTTTAGAAAGAGCTTTTACAGCAGTTCTTTATTTCTTATTTATTTATTGGGAAAATTTTCATCATTGCCTCCATAATTCTCATCTGGAATCACAAAGCCACAAATTGTAAATTAATTAAGCCAGTGTGCTAAGTAGGAGCATGCAAACCAGCTTAGTATACTTATCAACTTGTAAATAAGACTTCTTGTAGGATGCAATGGGAATGATCACAAAGTACGAGCATTTCTTTCTCTTTCTTCCAAAATGCTGTTCTCCCTAACTTTCCATTCTCATTTTCCTACTTGTAGGAAATAGCTTGTATTTTAAATTTAGTCAATTAAGCGAAATGGCAGAATTAAGATAATTATTACTTTCTGATAGTACGTTGAAATTAAAAGTTTGGTTAAGTTGAATCCAAATAGTTATAGCTTGTAATTTACAAAAACAAATGAGCAATAAAAAAAAGGGAAGGATATTGATGCTGGATAAATTCTTTTACCTGATCAATTGAAAGTAACCAGAGCTTAGTTATAGATGCAGAATAGAAAAGTAAGATTTGATGATGTCACAATAGAAAGAAGTTAAACAGAGCATGTGAGGCAGGTATGACTGTCCTCTCCATTGGGAAGTCTTTATCTTTGTGGGTGTAGAAAGACCAATACAAGGCCAAAACTTTAGTGGTCCTAACAATTTGAGGAGGCTTTTACTATTCCTGTAGATTCTTAAAAGTTAAAATATAAAAATGCTTTATATTGCATATTGACAAATACAGGCTACTGGTCTTTCCAGATCTTTGTCTGCCTTTTTCTAAACCATGTAATTTTCTAAACCTTTTCTAAACCATAAATACTATGGTATTTATCTGATATTTCTGCAGACTAAACGAAGGACTTAATTCATACAGAGGTGTTTTGCTGCCACAAATTATACCTTTAATTATTATATATAATTATAATTACAGATTTTGCACCTGTATCCCTTCAGAAACTATAGGATGATTGTTTCTTACTTTTGTAAAAAAAAAAATGGTTGTTCCCAACCATTTATTTTATGTGGCTCATTACATCATCACACCTTTAAGCCAGGAATCCACATTGCAACATCTGCAGGCACTATGTATGACACACAAGTCCTCGGATGGCATCTACAAAATGCCAAAATGGAATAATTAAAAAATAGCCAACATTGCACTAGATTATTAAATCTCATGGCATGTTGATGTTCATATCTAATATTTTAAAAATGTTGGGCAAGAAAGCTAAAGCAAAGAAGAACCAAGTCCTGAGGTTTTTGGAAGCGGTTTTTGTTCTGGAAATTGCCTTATGAAGGAGTAGATTTGGCAGTACTATATTGCAAAATGGTGAGAACATGCTGTGGGAGAATCCAAAATAGTATTTCCTTCCAGATGCTCTTAAGTCCTAGTATATCCCACGGGAATGCTCTGAAAGTTCATAAACATTCTTTTGACTTCTGAAGGGCAGAAATTTCAGCAATTATAAAAATGGTTCATGTAAAATGCCTTCTCTTTGGCCAAATATAGTGCTTCCAAGCCTTCGCTGTTTAGAAGCTGATATATTCTGAATTTTGAAAATGTAGTAAAAGGGCACAGAGGTTGTGAAGTGAACATAAATATTATAACTGCCATATTATCTGCAGTTTGTTTGCTGCCCTTCAAAATAACCCACTTCTTTGGCTTAAGGCGATGTTCTTTTATTTCTAATTCTACCAAGGGTCCAGAACTAACAAGAAGCACTCAATTTGCATTAATGTTCATAAGACTGTTGCAGTGATACAATATTTTTTACTTGGAAACTTTCCACTAATGCAAACATAAGGACTTAATAGGCACTAATATTATGATATACGCTTTCTTGCATTGACTTGCTTCCAGTGTGCATCTGGGCCAGTTCAAATTATTGTATTAGGTTTGACCTCTGCAGAGCTTAACCTTCATAACTAATTCAACACCTGCCATGTGCTTACCTTAAGGTCATCGGTAGGATCTCTTTCTTCAATCTAAATCCAGACATTTACTCTGAAACAGCTGTCCTCCAGCTCTGGAACACTCATTTAGAAAAGTAATCCTTTGTTACAATTGCTCTCTCAAGCATTTTAGAAGTATGACTTTATTTATCTGGGGTGGGGGGAACAACTTTAAGTTTCTTCCAAGTAATCTATGGCTCAAAAAAAAGAGTTATCTAAACTTTGCTAATATTAAGGAAGTCTGAATATTTTTCCACCTATCATTTGATGGTAAGTGGGCTTTGCAAGTGAGGATTATTACCTTCCTTTGGGGTCACCAGGACACAACCTGCAGTACATTTTGAATTCTTAATGAGTTGTTTTATATTGTCTGTTGTTCTAGTTGTTGTTTTTTTCTTCTCATCGTTGCCTTAGTTTGCTTGCTGGATTTCAAGGATTATGATTTCTACAGTATGAAAAGTTTAATTATGTGCAGTAGCTAGAGCAGAAGTCTCCAAACTTGGTAACTTTTAAGGCTTGTGGACTTCAATTCCCAGAATTCCTCACCCAGCCATGGCTGAGGAATTCTGGGAGTTAACGTCCACAGGCCTTAAAAGTTGCCAAGTTTAGAGCCTTCTGAGCTAGAGACTTAAGAGTCGCCGAGTATTTATAGTCAAGTTAAACACAATTGCAGACCAACAATTATTGTTCCTCTCCTCTGTTTTCCAGAGCCTGTCCCTGCCTTTTCTTCCTGGCAGCGTAATGACGTAGATTCTGATGAAGCTCGCCTCTCCCCTCAGGCTGGACGCCTCATTCAGCAGCTTCTGGATGAAGACACTGGCCCAATGCTGTCCCCTCGCTTTTATAACTATGGGCAAAGTCAGCAGTACCTGGATGACACAGAAGTGCCTCCTTCCCCACCCAATTCTCATTCATTCATGAGGTAATTTGGCTACAGCATTCAACCCAGTCATTACCTGGGTAGGACTCTACCTTCCTTACTCTACCTTCCTTATCGAACTGCTCCAGAATTACAGCCACCCATTTCTTCCAACTGAGCCTAGACTAGTCCTTCCCATCGTGCCATTATTCCATTTTTTATTCCAGATAGTCAATATGATAGGTTTTTGGACATACTCAGTCTGCAATTTGGAGTTCTCTGTGATTGAGAGGAGAGTCTGTTCTTGTTGGTTTTATTCCAAAGATCTCCCATGTTTCTTCATATTTTGCTCTAGTTCGGATTGTGGAAAGAAAAAGAAGGATAGGTCCACATTTGGGAATGTTTAATTCACGTAAATAGAACATCTCGCAGAGGAGAAAAGAGGAACTGCAGAAATATAAAGCTGGGATTTTGTTTAGAAAACGTTTTGCAGGTGATGGGGGTTGAAACTATTTTTCCACAAACATGGAATATTGTATCCCATTTCATTATTATAGCATCTTATTTTGCAATGCATATAAGCTAGGTTTTAAAGGCAAAGAATATAATTGGTAATCTTACAAAATATATTAAATCTGTAATTTCGGCTGCCATCTTGACAGTTAATCTCAGTTTTAAGGCATGGAACAAAATGTAACAGTACAGTGATATCAAAGGAGGCAAACACAGGCCATCTGGATTCAAACATTCAGTTTCTACCCAGGAAAAAGCATTGGTTCTATATTCTGATTTGTGTCTTCAAACTTATCCTCTGATCTTGTGGTTTTCTATTCAGTCATTTAAATATTTTTGCATTTTCATGCAGTCAATGATTAGTTTTGAAATTCTACTCTTTGCATTTCTATGGAGAACTGTGGAGGACATCTAGAAAGAGTTGTCTTCCTAAGGCTTGGAGATTTCTCCAGTCAAAGCAGCCAAAACAGAGAGAGATGAAAAAAATATATAGTTCCATATAAAGGAGCATATGACAGCAGTTAACGTTTTCTGGAAATCCAGAAAATTTCTTTTTACAGGACGCTCTTTTCATGTCACTCTATGTGCACAAATTAACTGAACCATAACAGCATGGTTTTCATTCTAGGCGAAGAAGTTCTTCTTTGGGATCTTACGAAGATGACAGTGAAGATTTAACACCAGCACAATTGACTCGCAGGATTCAAGGACTGAAGAAAAAGATCAGGCGGTACGAAGATAAATTTGAGGAGGAGAGAAAATATAGAGTAAGTTAACAAAAACTTTTCCTTCAATCAAACAGCACTTTTCAGATTTTAATTTCTTCCCCAGTTACCCAACTGTGATTTACCTGAACACCACTAGCAGTCGAATTGCTAAGCAGTATAAGCATTGAGCTGATTATCTAGTAGAGGAAACCACTGATTAGTGGCTTTTTTTAAAATTATTATTATTAAGTAGCCATCCCTTTTTTAACCCATTGGAAAAAAGCCTACTAGGCTGAGCAAGTAATATATATCTTAATAAAATATGTATTTGATGAAGCTATTAATCTCATCAGGTGACTTAAAAATTTTATGTGCAATAGACATAAAATAAAACCTGTTTGTTTTATTTTAATTATATTTTAGAGAGCGCACAAAGCAAAGAACTATAATTTGTTTTTAAAAAAACTATTATATACATTTAACAGAAGTGGGAAACCTTGGCTCCTTTATGATCTGTGGACTTTAGCTCTCAGAATTACTGAACCAGCATGGCTGGTTCAGAAATTCTGGAACTTGAAATCCACAAGTCATAGAAGGCCATCGTTCCCCACCCTTGCTTTAAAATGTCACTCAGAAAAGCCAAAAACTTCTTAATTATATTAAAGAAAACCTTCTAGAATCAGCAGAAAGTTTTGGGAAATTTTGAAAAGTGCTGGAACAGATAAATGAATGTGTTTGTTACAAGCCTTGATTTCAATTCTTTCATTCACAAAACTGCTTTGTTCCTATTTGTTTCCCCCTCTGGGATAGCCCTCTCACAGTGACAAAGCAGCTAATCTTGAGGTGCTGAAATGGACAAATGACCTTGCAAAGTTTAGGAAGCAACTAAAAGGTGAGAATTAACCTGGCAACATCATCTTGTTTAGGCTTGGACTTACTTTCCGTTGCCTGTCATTAAAAATATTTTTTTGCTCTTCTTTGCCCAAACTAGAGTCAAAACTGAAAATGTCAGAAGAAGATCTGGCTCCTATGACACGCCAACGTAGCAATACACTTCCCAAAAGTTTTGGCTCTCAGCTGGAGAAGGAGGAAGAGAAACAAGATGTCTGTGATAAATCATCTAAGCCTTCAGTGGAGGCAACTTTGGAATCCATGCAGAAGAAGCTCCAAGAGAAAAGGACAGAAGCAAATCGACCTGAGGATATTAAGGTACACTTAGGAAAATAGAAAGAAAAAAAATAACCTCTTGCATGATAGAGTCTGGGCAACTGATTGGAGCTAGCACAATGTTTACTGGCCGGATGCCCTTCCTGTCACCAATGCAGAGTTTTGTTCAGCAGAGATATTCTCATTGTGCCCATAAAGAGAAATGTCTGCCTCTACCAAACTCACAGTGTCCTGATTGTGAGGCAAGAGCTCCACCTCTAGGCCATCACACGACTCCCAGAAAGAAAAATATAATAGTTAAAACAATCCCACACAATTATTAAGATCTTCTTTGAAGTGGTGTGCATACAGATATGATTTGAGGTGTTAATTAAAACATGCCAATTTAGAATTATATTAAGGCTGTTTGCAGTATCCCTATGGAATAGTATAAAGGTCTAGTATGAGAGGGTAAATAAAGGGTTTTGAAGAATATTTCTTCTATACAGTTGTTTGCAAAAAGCCCAAATTAGATGATCTTAATATGTAGGCTTATACAAAACTGGTATGGTCCTAGTGTGTTCTACTTTTTTGTTTGCCAAAACTGGCAGCAGTTTTCCCAAAACAGAAAATTTCTATAGAGTTTTGGGCAACATCTGTTCTGGAAATCCATATACTTGGAGTCCTGTGAAGTTTCCTGTTCCAGAAGTTTCATGGAAGAACATTTGGATTCCATTTTGGGAATGGACGATGCTGTTCTACGCTTAATTTGTGATTCAAGCTTTCAGCTAAACATTGTCATCTTTAAAAGGTTTCAAATAAAAGCTGAATATAACCTAAACAGATTGCTGTAGGCGTCATAGAGTAAATAATTATTTGGAAGGTCTACAATAAATATTTGAGTGTCAGGGATTGTACCGCTCTCAATTATTTTGTTAAGGGTAGGAAGATGACATTTGGCAGATCTCTTAAGGCTTTCTTCCCAGGCAATGACAATGACCTTGGCTGTACTGCAAATACTGATGTGTTGAAGGCAGTGTCACTGCTGCAGTTACAAATTTCTTTCCAGTCTTTAATACAATCTCTTATCTTTTGCTAAACCCACAGCAAGGATAGAACAGGGCTGGTATATAAAATCCTGTCACCACTCTTATGTCCTCAAGGCTGCCATCAGCTGTTCTTATCATAAACATTGGAGGGGAATTAAAAACAGCATCAGCATTCTCAGTTCTTCCCAGAAATGTGTCGCAAACTAGTGAAGGACAAACACATATGCCTAATTACTTCAAAACTGAAGTATTAAATTACTAGCTTAGTTTTCCAACAGTCTTCAAAAGGAGCTTGACGTACAGTAATCTAAGGGGATGTTTGGGTGATCACGATTCCAAACTATTGCATGATTTTGTTTATTTGTGGTGCATGTCTTAATTTTTTATTGTAAGTTGTCCCAAGTCGTATATGTGAGATGGACAGTGATATAAATCCAGTAAATAAATGGATAACTGACTTTTCTACTCAGTCCATGAGTCTAAACTAATGGAAGATGTTTCATACCTCAGAGACCACTAAATAACTGGAGATGCAGGACTAGTCTTTCAAAGGGAGTACTGTCCTTCTAGAAAACATGAACATTGCAGTCTAGGGCAAAAGAACAGCCAAGCAGTCTCATCAACTTTTCATCTATTAAGCCTTTGCTTACCAAATTCAGTACTTGACATTGCAGTATTCTGATGTTTGCATTTCCATTTGACAAGTACTGTAGTTTCTCAACCTCACCTTCTAGAATCAACCATCTAACGTTAATAGTATAAAAGCATGTCCCACTTGAATCCATCTCTCAAGAAAGCAGTCAAAATCTAATGATGTAGGAAATTGTCAATAAATCAAGGAGAATTAATAGGGCAGCATCTTTCAGGTCTAAATTTCAGGACCATCCTCACATCTTGTTTCTTTCAGACAAAGCTAAAATATTCTGACAAAAGATTTATTACTTATTTTCACTGACCCACTCAATGAACCAAGAGGTCAACCTCTTGATCTTCTTTTTGAAAGTCCTGATCAGGAAGCCACATATTTCAAAGAATTTTGTTCACATCCTTAGACCTAACCAAAAAGAAAACCTGAAAACGCCAATCCAGGCAGAATTCTGGGCATATCGATGAATGTATTGATTAACTGCATTTAATTTATTATCAGCTGCCTCAGTGGAGAAGCAACTCTAGGTGAGGTAAATACCTATGGAGATTTTCAGTCATCCAGGTCACGGTTGTCCCAAAAGTGCTTTTTCAAGAGGCAACTGGATTTTCTGGTCTACAGTCTACAATTCAGTTCTTTCAACAGCTCTAAGAAGGCTCCACACCCATTGCACCACTCAGATAAACTTCCAGGTAGCCTTAATGACTCACTAAAAATGACCAGCTGTCTGCAAGGAATATTAAATCCTTCCCTTCCCACCATCCAGTCAGACTGAAGAAGCTTTTGTGGATGAGAAGCAAAACGTCTTCAAAGAAAAACCAGAAAGTTCAAGTTGCCTCTTGAAAAACAAAAAGCACCTTTGGGACCTCTAGGTGATGTACAGAGATAAAGGAATTATCTTATCGGATTATTTTATGCTATCTCCTCCAGGAGGGGAAATAGCAGTACAAACAGCATACTGCATAATGCTACTCCTTTACTTTTTATCTATCCTTCCTCTGCCCAGGATATGACTCGAGATGAGATAGCATCAGAGAAGGTGGCCCTTCAGAAATCCCTCCTGTATTACGAAAGCATCCATGGAAGACCAGTAAGTCTAGTAATTTTTCTATCAAATGGGCTCAGCATTTCGGTAAATGCAATTGTCTGGCTATTAAATGTGAGAACATGTCCCATTCATTAAAATATACAAAGAAAAGCAGTAAAACAGTGATGTTAATGACTGGCTTGGTATCATTCTGGACAGTAATTATAATTGGTGCAAAGTATTTAGATGAATAGAATAGAATCTAGAATATTTTATTTGGCCAAGTGTGATGAGACAGACAAGGAATTTGTCTCCGGTGCCGAAGCTCTCAATGTACATGCAAAACGGCAGAGTAATAATAATCATAATACCACTGTTACGAACAGAGCGCACACACACCCTCCCCTCGCCCCGAGGCCACTTCTCCCGGCCGATCAATGTGGCTGGTGACTACCTTTGGGGAGCTTCCATCACGCGAAAGAGACTGCCTAATGGCGAGGGGACACAGGCATCCACGCCTTGCCCCGAAGCGGCTGGGGACTCTGCCTTCAAGGGAGTTTTTGTCTGCCGAAAGAAGCAGCCTCGTGGCGAGGGGAGTGTGTGTGTGTGCGCTCGCCCCGAGACCACTTCTACCGGCCAATCGAAGTGGCTGGTGACTGCATTTGGGGAGCTTCCATCACCCGAAAGAGACTACTTAAAGGTGAGGAAACATGGGCAGCCATGCCACGCCCTGAAGCAGCTGGGGACTCTGTCTTCGGGAAGCTTTCGTCGGCCGATAGAAGCGGCCGCACGGCGAGGTACATGCCTATGGGCTGCTCTAGGTGGGAGAGGAAATTAAGTCACCTCCGAAAAGACGGCCTAGCCATTTTTTTAGGGGTCAAAACAATATAAGGCCCGGCCTTATTTTGTGAGAAACACGTTAGATTATCCTTCTTTTTCACAAGACATTTCCTAGAAAGCAGAGTCCGTGCTGCTAAAAGGTGATTAATCATTAGTGGTAAATATTTCACTTTGCTGAAATCTGGCAACTTCCAAGTCTTTTGTGACCCATACCCAAATACGGTCAGCTTCAGCAAAACCAACCTACCGCCAGCACCAAGATTCAGGCAGTTTTCTTCTTTTCAGGTAACAAAACACGAACGGCAAACTATGAAGCCCCTCTATGACAGATACCGCTTGGTCAAACAGATCCTCTCAAGAGTAAACTCTATTCCCATTATCGTGAGTATAAACCTAATGTTTTGATTATTTCACTTGAATTATCCCAGCAATCAGGGCAAGCAAGAACACTGTTGCTCACAGTCCACATCTTTTCTGTAGCATAACAGCTAGATAATTATATTTATACTTGCACACTATGAAAAGAAATACAGGTTGCTCTAGCAGCTACCTCAGGTCAGCCTTTGCAGCAGTGTTTCCCAATAAGAATTCTGCTCTAATGAATTGATTGGATGAGATATGGTTTCTTCCAGGTTCACCTATACCAGAGGTCCTCAACTTCCAGGTTGCAGGCTACTACCGGGCTGTGAGCCATTCAGAACTGGGCCGCACCTAGCTGCTAATTGTTTTGCACTCCCACTTTAACCATTTGGATTTTCCTTTTATTTAAAATCCCCACATTGGTCCATTAGAAAGAAGCCCTAAAGCAAAACAATATTGGAATAAAATAAGGAAATGGTTGCAAGAAATTACCGGTCTCCAAATAGAACTTAGGCCTGAAATGTTTCTTCTAGGGATAATTAGATGGGTATTTAAGAAAGAAACTAAATATAATACATGTACGAACAGCAATAAGAATAACTTATGCACAAAGTTGGAAATTGGATGGTATCCCCATATTATCACGGATAGCATGATAATAAAGAAAATAATGGTTGTGCAGAAATGGTCAAACTTACACTAGAATTACAAGATAGAGAAGACATGGAATATTATGCGGTATGGGAAAAATGGTACAATTGGTAAGATTGCAGAAATAAAAAATAATGTAAATATGTATGTACTGACTAAGTGGAAATGTTGATGCCACATCACTGCAAAGACTGTAAATATGTTGTTTTTATTTGTGTTGTTGTTTTATGTGTTGTTTTTTAAATGTGAAAAAGTTCAATAAAAAGTATTTAATTAAGAAGGGGGAAAAAAGAAGAAGAAGCCCCATCTTATTCGAAAATTCCCTGAGAATCTTTGGAGCTTCCACCACCCATCCAAACCTCCAAACTTAGGCTTGTGTGTTTGTTTGTCTGTTTCATTTTGCCATGAGGTTGTTGTATTCCGTAGGAAAGGCTTTTTATGGTATAATATATGAAGAGCAGGATAGTTGAAGTATTATCTGTTCTGCATCGAATGGCCTAGAATAATAATACCATACTATCGTGTTGATGTGGGAATGAATGTGCTGCAGGATGTGGGGAGAGAATAAAGTGGAAAAGGAGCAGGTTGTAACATAATCTTTTTGAATATCTACTTGCAGGGTTCACCTTCTAGCAAGCGGAGAAGTCCTTTGCTACAGCCAATAATTGAAGGAGAAACTGCTTCCTTCTTCAAGGAGATAAAGGTGAACCAAAAGATAGACTTCACACTCCCCTTCCACATAAATGCATTTGTTCAACTTACATCAGTTCTCCTCTTCCACTGTGGAGGATGATGATGATGATCTTCCTTCATCTCCACATTTCCAGGAAGCAAAATCAATAGAAGAGAGTATTTGCAGCTCAGGGCTGAACCGTGGAATCCTTGGTGCTCTCTGAGCTGGGTTTTTTCCATGCAGATGTTTCACTACCAAACTAGGTATCATCATCAGTGCACCAAGGACCTCACAGCAAAATCAGGAGCTGTTTTTCCTGGTTTGCCCACGTTCTAATTATTGCTTTTACAACTTACTTCAGTTGTAACAGTTTTGTATCTTAGTTCCTGGATTTCTAAAATCATCTCACTCTTGGAAGCTAGAGATCAGTTAATACAGTCTGCTTTGGGAAATTATTTTATTTCGCGATGTACTGCAGTTTCACAATTCCTCCAGACTTTTTTTAATCTATGTAATAGGTGCAAGACCCAACTTTGGCTAGAAGGAAGTTCTGAGGGTCCCAGTATCTTTTTTTTTAATCTTCATGTTTTTGTTTCTTGACTCACTACCAGTGAAAGAAATACTCCTCTTTGCAGTTCTGTCTAACCACGTTTGCCCACTGCAAAAGGATGATATAAATTGTTACCCTGTCCTCTCCCTTCCCCATTTGTGGAGGAGTGGGGTTGAGGCAGCCTAATATGCCTCCTGATATAAAACAAACCAGTGTAATGCGAAAATTACTTGGCATAACCACCAAGATTTATCAGTTTCAGGAACCTTCCCCTTCTTATGCCAGACATTCAATTCAGTAAGTGGTAAAAGTAGCAAAATAGTTGTCTTCTCACACAAGGTCCCAGATTTATCTTCAGCTAAAAGAATTAAAAGTGGCAGAAATAGTCCAGGTCTTAAGACAGCCATTACGAGTCAAATAAACCATTCTTCGCCAACATGGATATCCTCCAAATCTGGATCCTTCAGAATTTTCCACAGTGGACATGCTGGATGTAGACTTGCAAGAATTAAAATCTATCCAACCAGAGAGTGTCTTAACTTGGGAAGACTGGAAGAGGCAATGCCAGTCTAGATCAGGGGTCCCCAAACCTGGCAACTTTTAAGACTTATGAACTTCAACTCCCAGAATTCTGAGAGTTTAAGTCCACAAGTCTTAAAGTTGCCAAGTTTGGAGACCTCTCCTTTAGATGAATAAATCCCTAAAACACTTCCTGCATTCAAAGTCTCCTGTGTGCTATTTAGGGATGATAACATCTGCCTCCTTTGGGGCATTGTTTCGTTCCTACAAATAGATTATTTGACAATTAAATGTGGCCACAATATAAATGCTAGGTTCAGAAAATGCAAACTGAAGGTATATTTTTGGTGCTGTAGTCTTTTCACTTGCTGGATTCCAGCTGCCAAAAGAGAAGAAAGAGTTGGTATATCCTTCAGAATGGGGGAGGGGGAGTATGGGCAACATTAGTGTGTTGCTTTTGTTGTTGTTCAGTCACTATATCTTGCATGACTCTCTGTGACATCAGGCCTCACTGTTGCCTGGATTTTGCCCAAATCCATGCCCGCTATCCTCTATATCGGCCTACTATCTCCTTTGCAAATCTTAGCCATGTTAGTTGTGTTATTTATGTCTGCCAGTTTTCTTGGTACAGACAATCCCGCCTACTTAGAAAGTGAACTATTTTGATAACGTCGTCCCCCCCCATCAGAGGCTAATAACCATTGAAATCAAAATCTCTCCACAGGAGGAAGAGGATGGATCTGAGGATGACAGCAGTGTGAAACCAGATATCACCGTCACAATAAAACCTGACTTTGGCATACGAAGTTTTCTAGACCGACTGGAAGATGATGTTGATGGTTTCATTTCTCCAGTGGACGATAGGATCTCCTCGAGAAGCAGCCAGGATATGGGCTTGTCCAATCTTCATGCAGCTTCTATGTATGTCAGATTTTTAGTAATCAAGCCCAAAGTTGACATATGTGTAGCCATTTTAGTTAGGCTTTATATTCTTTTTCTTACTTTCTCTTTGACAGTTATGGGGAAAGGATTTCAGGCTTGCCACATTCCTAAGGAGGAAGGAGTGGTGATAAAGAGAGTTGTTTAGGCTAGGTGATTCTTCTTCCCGTGGGAACACGAGCTGACTGTGCTCAGGCCCCTTGGGGTGGAGATTTATGACATCAAGCAACGTTGAATTACTTCTATTGGAGAATGTGACTTTTGGGGGTTGTTTCTAACTTCTAATATTGTGGGATAATTCCGGGTTGTGTCAGATCCAGAATTACCACGGACTTTGCCAATTTGATGTTTTCATAAATAAAAGAAATTGTTTTGGAAGATGAACTTCACTCTTTTCTTTTTAAATGGATTTCATCACTTGGAAACATGACACTGGGTATAGATTTTTTTTTCTTTTGGCTGAGATGTTAACTAAACTTTCACAGTGACATGTGGTGAAATCCCTGCTATTCATTGACCATTCAGCCAAAACTTGTGTTTCAGTTTTACTTCGAGAGGGAGAGTAGACAGTGTCCTTGTGAAAGTCCCCACCCTCAGCATCTCGTGCAGGGGGTAGAATTGAAAAAGCTCTGAAATACAATTTATCTGCACTGGACAAGTAGCCTTGCATTACCTGCACTCCTTGAAGTCAGCCTCTTTCCTGTTCAAAATCGACTCTTATTAGCATGTTGTAACAAAAAAATAGAATGCCTGACATTTCCCCCCGAAAACTTAGCAAAGTAGGTGAAATGTTGCAACAATGGAATGGAATGGAATTTCAAGTAAACTGAAATTCAATCTTAAATTATTTGCTTTGTATAATTAATTTAATGTAACTCAACAGGCACTTGTTATGACAATTTAATAATATGAGACTACAATTTAATAGATATAAAATATAGAGCCCTTTGCTACGTTCTCACTCCAAAGGACTAGAAATGTTATTTCTTAAAACAGTAAGCCATACGCTTTCTTGTTTTCGAACAAACACACACAATACTTGGGAGAAATGTATCTTTTCCGGCTTGTTTTTATGCTTGTTGGCCTTTTGTCTCTTTTTCATATCGAGCTGCTTGTTTTTCATTCATTTTATAGGCGTGAACTTGTGGAGCAGCTTCAAGAAGTTAGGGAAGATAAAAAGAAGATCAGAAAAAAATTGAGAGATTTTGAAGACAATTTTTTCCGACAAAACGGAAGGTAACTTGCCATCCCCTTTTTTTACCTCATCCCTAGACTAATTAATGTTGCATGTTATATTATTTTTAACTTCTTGCAAAGGTCCTGCTTACTAATCTAGAGGTCCCAACTGTGGAAGTGGTGGGTGAGTACACATACGTGTGCATCCCCACTTGCACGAGCGGCAGGCAAGCGTGCACGTGCCCGCTGCATTTGCACAAGCGGCAGGGTTGTGGGGAAATGTGTCTTCTCCATCTTCATTTCCTGCTCTGCTTGTTGCTAGTTTTTATAGGGATTGTGATAACTGTCTCTCTATGAATGCAGAAGAGGATATTAATATTAATATGACAATGAATGATGTGTCTCAGTGTCAGCTAGCTGTAAGGATTCCGACAGTTGCCCCAATTAAATCATGAGTCTCAAGCCAAACTTCCAAAACTTCAAAAGGATTTATTGGGAGTTAACATGTCCAGCACTGCCTGGGTGTAGTCGACTCTGAGACACATAATTCATTGTCACCTTTGACCCTGGTTTCCTCCCACCCTCTGGATATATCATAATTCATATTCTCCAATGGGACACATCCATAGCCAAGAGTCATCAATCATGCTTTCCTGTTAGAATTTTGTGTGGCAGAAACTTTGGTTACCTAGTTACTATCTTTGAAAACATTTGTGGAATGCAGTTTCGGTTTACAAGCTGCTGCACTGCTCCCTCCTCCCTTTCTGTTGGCACCTCTAAAAAGACCAGAGAAATATTTAATGAGTTGACATCTAGAAGATCTACAGATCGTCCTTGACTTACAACCACAACTGAGCCCAACATTTCCATGACTCATTTGACAATGAGTTTTGTCCCATTTTACTATCTTTCTCAGCGCAGTTGTTAAGTGAATCCCCGCTGTTGTTAAATTAGTAACATGGTTATTAAGTGAATCTGGCCTCCCCATTAATTTGGTTGGCCAGAAGGGCGTAGAAGATGACCCTGTGACAGTACAACCATCATAAATTTGAACCCATTGCCAAGCAATCGCACTCTGATCATGTGACTGTGGGGATGTTGCAATGATCGTAAGTGTGAAAAATGGCTTAAGTCACTTTTTTCAATTTTGAACAGTCACTAAACCAATGGTTGTAAGTCAAAGACTACCTGTACTTCCTTTTGCCAAGGGATTGGACACATACTTGAATTTTCCTTTTTCTAAAATTTCTTAGAGCATTTCCCCCCTTCCCCAACCAGGACATGCTAAGTTTAATCTTCAGTTTTTCTCTTATTTCCAAAAGGTGTAAACTATGCCTTTATTTTTCAAAACAAAATATTATTAAACAATTTCTCTTATATACAATATAATTTCCATTCATTACAATGTTTTTGTGATGGTATACATGTTTTTACATAAACCTTAACTATGTATATACTACTCTGTGTTGCTTTATTTTTATCCACTATTACCTTATTATCTGATTGTCTGCTCTATTCAACTTTATATCTATTATTTAGCCAATCATACAGTACATTCCATGTCAAATAATAATCTGTTTCCTCTCTATCTCCATGGTTAACTTATCCATCTCAGCACACACTAGTATTTTTCTTATCACATTTTCCTCTGGTGGCATACTATCATTTTTCCAATTCTGTGCATAAATTATTCTTGCTGCCATTAATAAATGTAGCATTAAGTACTCTGTTTTCTTATCATATTTTCCCGTTATTATACCGAATAGGAAAGTCTCTGGTCTTAATTCAATTTGCTGTTTAAACTATGCCTTTAAAGACATGATCCTGTACAGGAAGCTTCGACATGTTTTATCTGGTTGTGCCTTTTTAGAAACGTCCAGAAAGAAGACCGGGTTCCCATGGCTGAAGAATATAATGAATACAAGCAGGTTAAGGCCAAACTGAGGCTGTTGGAGGTCCTCATCAGCAAAAGAGATTGAAGCTCCAAGATCATGTAATAAAGCTATGCTGGATTTGCCACTAATGTTAAGATGTCGATGCAGCCAAGTATACAAAGAACTCAGCAAGAGCCTCATACTACAAAGGGCTTTCATGGCTCTCCCTGACTGTCGTTGGCAGAAGATGACGGCCTGGTGTGAAGGAAGGAAGATCCTGCATCTTTCTTCAGACTTGTGACCTGTTCTGCCATCCAGGCTGGCAAGACTGGAAGGGCGTTGACCCACTAAAACGACTCTGCTCCACGAGTTTCTTTTTGCTTTTCATCAGTTGGTGGCCTGCAATTGCTTCAACTAAAACGACGACAACAACAAAGACCTCAATTTTTATCTTCTTTGGAGCATCAGTGTAAGAAAAGGTGATCTAGTTAGAGTTCTCATGAATCTCCAAAATAATGGCCTGTAATTTTCAGACCAATAAAGCAATCAGGTCTGTTTTAACAATAGGATGTATTTTCTGAGACAATTCGGAGAGGGTTGGGAGCTCCCTCTTGAAATCTCATCCCTGACTGCGGGGTTTTCATGGTTATTGTTGGTACGTAGTTCTTGTAACCATTGCTCCAACTGAAAGTGGAATTGCCAATTGGTGGAGAACTGTTAAGCGTGGACTGCCTTGGCTTTTCAATATGGCTGCTTTAAAAAAAAAAAACCCCAAAACATACTTTCTTACTAATGAGCTTTTCAGAAATGTTATTACACAACTCCTGCATCTGTTCAACCTGGAAGAAAGAAAACATTGCGGAAGTGGACCTTTGAGAAATTGGGCGTAGTTAACAGGACCCTCCGCAAGAGTAGGGAAAGGAGTAGGATGATCTTGGTAGCCAAGGTATTCTGATATAATGGTGGGTTTCAGACAATGTCTGGGAAAGGTTTATAATACTTGATCTTTGTCCTTGATGTGAAGATCGGGAATAATGGACAAGCATCCTTGAAAAGCAGAAGATTATAATTTGAATTTTCTTCTGCAATAATGGCATTTTCACAGTCTGTTCTTGATTTGTGTCAGATCGTAATGGAATCCAATTTATCGGTGCCCTGCAATGTTTCTGAGAATTTTCTCCTGCATATATTACTGTGGCAAATGCACCAAGGTTTTTCAGCAAAACTGATTTAATGCAAAAGAGTTAGTTCCCTAGGCTTAGAAAGCATTCAAATGTCTGGGCAGTGGACTTTTAAAATGAAATTAATGAAAATGGCTGTTTGTCTCATACCCTTATAATTTTTGTAGCCCAGATAAGGTGGATTCGGTACTGATCTCGAGCAATTTTTTTTTTCCTGTTCATGTTTAGTTGAAGATTTGTATGGCTTTGATGTTGGTATATACTTTCAAATCTCTTGAGCAAAACGGTAGATAGTAGAACAATGCACTTTAGAAAGAAACATATATTTTTTTAGAAAATGGAAAACAGATTTTTTTTAAAAATAATAATAACCAAATCTGTACCTAAATAAAGGAAAAAAGCATTTCATCTACCTGACTTTTCTATTATGCCATTTTTAAAGGAAGGAAAAATATGTCTTAAAAACCTTAAAATTTGCTTAGACAAGTAGGCAGCTAATTAGAAAGTGTATTTATTGCAATAGATACATATCTTTTGAAGCACCAGCATTAGGAAATCCTCATGTGTGCTTGATACAATGAATAATACCAGCATTTAATAGAAATGATTTCCACCTCCAAAATCAACTGAGTTAAAAATATAATCATCAAATTCAAAACTATTAATGCTCAATCAAACAACCAAAATAATTGAAATGTTGGACCCAAATGAATGCAACATAGCTAAAGATTCAAAAATCTAATTCTCTAGGCTTTAAAGAAGCTTTAGACTTTTTTTTCTCAACAATTAGCCCATTGTGGCACATAATAAGCTACTTGTGAAAGTAAATACACTGTCAAATGAAGAATAAAAGGAAACTCTTTGTACTCTAATAATGTCCTTTAGCATAACTCTGTATAAAACTCCTTTTTACAAGCCTGTAATCCCTTAATTCAAGGTAAGAGTCTGGGCAACTGGATGGAGCTGAGCATTTACTGGCCGATTGCCCTTCCTGATGCCCATGTAAAGTTCACAGCAGTTATTTTTGCTTTGCGCCCTAGGAAAGAAATATCTGCCACTCCTAGAATTGAACTATCAACCTTCCAAGTGGGAGGCCAGCATCTTTACCACTAGACCACCCTGCCGCTCAGCATAACCCTATATATTAACCCCAAATGTTTCATGAATTCACTGAAGTATTAGCTAAGTCTTAAGAGAATTAACAGGGGTAATTATTTTCATACTTTTATTTTTAACATGACCCTTCCCTTCCAAAATTATTGTTTCTGTGAAAAGAAAGATGAAAACAGATTTTTAAAAATTATTTTGAAAGTCTAGGTTAAGATTTTAATTGGAAACTTATCAAGTGATAACTATAAGTAAGAATGATGTTGAGGTACATTGGTGGGATTTAAATTTGTTTACTGTGGGCATGGCAGGGGAAGGATACTGTAAAATCTCCAGTCAGAGGTGGGATTTGCCGGTTCTCCGGACTACTCAAAATTACTACTACCGGTTCTCCAGAACTGGTCAGAATCTGCTGAATATCACCTCTGTTGAGGTGTCTGTTTCTTCTCTTTTGAATAATTTTGCCTCTCAAGATTCTAAAACGATAGGCAACCCTCCATTTTAAAAAAAAGATTAACATTGAAACTTGCAGATAGAAATTATTCCCAGAATTTTTTTAAAAAAACTTGTAATATGCTGATGTGCTTACTCCTGAGAGAACAAATTAAGTCACATTTTTTCTACATAAAAATAAACATGAAGCAACCAGCATGTCTTCTGATCATTGTTAAGCTTTAAGGTTTAATTTGTTTATGATATGCTTGGGTCCACAGCCAAATTTATAATTAAAAGCTTAAATGGCGAAGTCTATCTGAATTAGGTGGCAGCTGGACTTCCTGATAAGTTGGCACCAGAATATAAATCAATTTGTCATTTATATACCTGCAATGAGCAAATCCCCAGCAAGAATTTTTGGCATGTTTTGAGATTCCCATACTAGTTCCCCCATTCCTCTTGCTACTGGGTGAAAGCAGTGGACAAAATGCTGGCATTACAGCTAGTCCTCAAGGTACAGCCGTTTGTTTAATGATGGTTACAATGGCTTCATTTTTTCATTTACAATGAAAAAAAAATGACATACGACAGTTTTTTACCCTTACGACCATTGAAGCATCTCCCTGGTCACGTGATTCAAAATTCAGATGCTTGGCAACTGGTTCATACGGATGACCATTGCCATATCCCAGAGTCATATGATTTTCTTTTGCGACCTGACAATCAAAGACAGTATAGGGAAGCCAGATTCGCTTAACAACCATGTTACTCACTTAACAAGGGATTCACATAACAGTGGAGGCAAAGACAGTTCTTAAAACGGGACAAAATTCACTTTAACAGCAGTGCCACTTAGGCAATTGAAATTTAGGGCTCAATTGTGGGTCGTACTGCCGAGGACAAATGCACTTAGTTGAGAATGGGGGTCTTGTGAAGAGCCTTTGGATGGGAAAAGGCACTGAGATCTCAGGACTCCATTGGTCAACTCTGGTGATTGAAGGGTAGCGTTGGGATCTGAGCCAAGTTTCTCTGCACCAGTCATAAAGCAAGAGAAATTATCTCAAAAGAAATGAATTATCCTATCCTATCCTATGTAGGCAAATGCATCAGGCATGCTCTTTAGAACAGGGGTCTCCAAACTTGGCAACTTTAAGACTTGTGGACTTCAACTCCCGGAGGCTTCTAAAGCAGGGGCTTCAACTCCCAGAAAAATATATATATATAAATACATACATACATACATACATACATACATACATACATACATACATACATACATACATACATACATACATACATACATACATACATACATATAAAAACTCAAGGCTGACTTATCCAATCACTGAGATTTCTGATTCATGGAACTATTTTTGTGGCTAAAGAAAAGCGTTGGTGGTTACATGTTTAGCCAAGTAACCAAGGCTAAAAAATGAACGTACTGGTCATCCTCAATTTACAAAAGTTCATTTAGTGACCGTTAGAAGTGACAACGGCACTAAAAAAAATGACTTGTAACCGTTTTTCACACTTAATGACCATTGCAATATTCCCTTGGTCACGTGATGTATTCTCCCCCCCCCCGTGTCACATCAAAATTTAGAGACTTGTCAACTGATTCATATTTATGACAGTTGCACTGTCCCAGGGGTCACGTGATCCCCTTAACAACTGTGTTACTAATTTAGCACCTGTAATGGTTCACTTCACAACTGGCAAGAAAGGTTGTAAAATGGGACCCAACTCACTTAACTGCACTTAAAAGCACAGATTGTTATCATTAGACTCCCTACCTATTTTTGAGCTTTTAAATGAACAGAAGCATGTCTGAAAATCTAAATTACTATTTCCAAAATATAAACTGCCTTTTTTTATTCCTAATTCTTCCTGGCACTATCCTGCAGAATAAGGGAAACTGGGACTCTATTGCCCCATTCTATGTTAATTCTGTAAATATAGTACTATCTTTTTTTTAAAAGGAAGTCCGCTATGCCCTGATCAAATTATGTTTCTGCTTCTTTTCTGAAGGGCCGTGAAATATTTTTAAAGCACACCATAATACCATTTTAAAACACAATGGAAGATATTCCAAGCAAATCCTTCCCAAGTATTATTATTAGTTATCCTACAGGTTGTAAGAAATTTCGCCATGGCAAAGAAACTCACACAGAAGAGGTTCATAAACCTGAAAATGTCAGTATAAAGGGTGCATTCAATGTTTTTCTTATAAAGCTATTTTCCATTCTCCGGAACAATTCTATAATATTGCTTCGGTGTTCAACAGTGACTGAAAAATATTTTTCAAAGTTATCTTTTTTTTTTTTTTTTCCAATGATCTGTAAGCATGCATGCATGCTTTGATACTTCATCACTGGTCTGCATCTATGTATATTGAAAGATCTAATTGTACTTGGAGCAGATTCCTAAAGATAATCTGTATACAGACTGTTGAGAACAGCATTATTCTGCAGTTCCCAGTAATTTTTGATGAACCATGTACCAAAGAGTTTCCATAGTGTGTGTGCCTTTTTATTTTGAATATACAAACCGCCCTGATTAACACAGAAAAGCTAAAAGCCAGTCATTCTTAATCATTCTATACAGTCGTAGAAAATTCCTTTGTCAAAAGTCATCTCTGGTTTCAGATATAACAATACATTATTATTATTTTGCTGAATGATTATTCACTTTATGTCCCTGGTGAGACTTAACGGACACAGTTCCATGTTTACATCACAGAATAAAAATGCATTTAATTCACTGCAACTTTTTAAAAATGCAAACTGATTTGACAAAACTATATGTGTGCATTTTCGTACATGATGGTATATTTTGTATGAAAGAAAGAAATAAACTATTTTTGAGTGAACGTCTCCATAAATCCTTGCTAACAATGTAAGGGTGCCACCAGTATTTCTCAAAGGAATTTATAATCCTCGATCTGTCTGTTCATAGTTTAGAGTCAGTTACAAAATGTTCGGTTCTCCATCAACTCCTCATTGGGGGGGACATCCTGGTTGCCATTATGAGAGAAAAATCAACAGTCTGCTGCCAGTATCCACTTCTGGCTCCAGAAGTCCCAGTTCTAGATCCATGTCCTCCAGCGGCGGGATTTTTACTACCGGTTCTGTGAGTATAGCTTGGTGAACATGGCAGGGGAAGGATACTGCAAAATCTCCATTCTCTCCCCATCTCACTAACCTGCTTTCCAGCTCTGTTCTCCTGTGCAGGGCAACAAAAGAAGACCCAACTGATCAGCTGGGACTCGGGAGGCAGAGCATAGATTGGGGCGGGGCCAGGCGGAGGTGGTATTTGCCAGTTCTGCGAACTACCCAAAATGTCCGCTACCAGTTCTCCAGAACTGGTCAGAACCTGCTGAATACCTCCTCTGAAGCAAAGGCCATGATCCACAAAGCTGGGCTGCCTGATATAGTTTTAATTGGAGCATTCAGTTGCATTGAATCATTTGTCCCCAACTGCCTGGATTCCTGCAATCTGCACCATGTGGAAATGCCTTTGAAAGCTACCTCCAAAAGTATTGTTAGTTCAAACTGTAGCAGTCCACTTATTGGTCAGCATTCATCACTTTAAGTAGGCCCAGCCATTTTTGCAGTAAATTGGGTTTTCAGCAGTTTTTGGATGCAATTTGTCAATTTTGACTTAAAAAGAACTGTATGGCATGACACTTTCAAGACTGCTGACTCCAAGCAACACGTCAACCTGTCCAAGATGAGAGTCATAAAAAAAAATCCTAGCAGTGTTTCTGTGGTAAGGTGAGGAGAACTGAGCACCATTCTAGTGTTACCAACACTGGAGCAAATTCCCCTGAAGAGTGCATTTTCCCCTTTGGTCGTAGCCTTTTGAAACTAAGGCAAGGCCCTTTTAAAAATGATTGTAGCCACTATATTAACAATGTCAGTCTGGCATTTAAGATGGTTTCTATTTTCATTATTTGAGGTGGGTGAGATTAATCTGAAAACACTACGATGGATTTTGAAATTATCCATTTTCTATTCCTGTAAGCCACTAAGAGTTCTGAAGGATTTGTAGCAAACAGATGGAATAAATAAATCACTCAAATCTCAGTTACTTATCCGTTGGTTTCCATGGGAGATCGTATCTCAATCTCATCTGTTTTTCAAAAGCTTGAGATCTTCATTAGCCTGCCACTCTGTGCCTCTCCCATGCTTTTATCCTTTGCTGCTTGTGTTGGAAAGGAGAAGGTCAGGAAAATTACAACATTGCATACCATCTTTAAATATTTTCTTAGAATTGGGCCTGGGGCTCTAGCATTTTCCCATGCTGCTGTATAGGTAATCTTCAATGTACAACAATCCATTTCGTGTTTGGGTATGTTCGTCCGCCATCTGAAGACATTTAAAAGTAGCCTTTGATTTACAACCATTTAGTGACTGTTCAAAGTTACAATGGTACTGGACATATGGCTGGTTTTCACACGAAGAAACATTGCAGCATCCCCATAGTCATGTGATCAACATGCAGGCATTTGGCAATTGGCATGAATTTGTGTCATTTGCATTGTTCCAAGGTCATGTGATCACCATTTGCAACCTTCCCAGCTGGTTTCTTACAAGCAGAGTCAATGGGTGAAGCCAGATTTGCTTAACAGCTGCATGATTCATATGACAATTGCAGTGGTTTGCTTAACAGTCAGCAAAACAGATCCAAAAATGGGGCAAAACTCATTTAACTGCCTTGCTTAACAACAGAAATTTTGAGCTCAAGTGTGCTCCTACACTTTACCTCTACTTAACTACCTGTACTTTAGTAAGATAAGTCTGTTCCCAGCTGCAAGGCAATTCAATCTTTTGGCAACCCTGCTGGAAAAAAATGGAACTTTCTGCACTTTTTTGCACATGCAGAGGTCACTCTGAGTGTATGTGGCATGGTGTTCTACTCTGGTAAGATAAAAAAAATGTAACTAGAAATGATGTTATTGCACAGTCCCTCAATTTTTCACAACTTTGCTGATTTTATTCATTTGGGTTCCTGATCTCCTTGATATAATCCTGCGAAGGCCATCAGTGCTCATATGGGTCTTTCCTATCCCAGAGCTTAGTTGCAACCATCCAACAAATGCCCATTGTGTTTCCAAAAGTAAATCCTGCCAGACATGAAAGCTTTGAGGTATTACGGGAAAACGGTAAGCGTGTTTCCTGAGATTACTGTGTGCTTCCCAGCACTGGTGCTCAACAGGGAAAGAGAGGTTAAAACTTGTCTCAATAATGCCGGCCAGTTGCATGCCATTCAGGGATTAGTCAAGCTGAAATCTGCCTTGGAAAGAGACTAGAAAACATGTGATGTTCCTTTCTGCCAAAAGGGGTATTTTTCCGGTTCCACAAAAGAAGGCCACCATCTTAAAAGTCTTCTAAGAGACTTTTGGTGGCACAGTGATTAGAATGAAGTACTGCAGGTTAATTCTGCTGACTGCTAGCTGTTCGATCCTGAACAGCTGAAGGTTGACTCAGCCTTCCATTCTTCCGAGGTCGGTAAAACAAGGACCCACATTGTTGGGGCAATATGTTGACTCTGTAAACTGCTTAGAGAGGATGCTAAAGCACTGTGAAGCTGCGTAGAAGTCTAAATGCTATTGCTAATGCGTATCTCAGTTTCCCCAACCAAATTTTCTCCAGTTTCATTGGACTGCCAACTTTCAAAAGTCCCAATCAACAGATGGAGGAAGAAAGGATTAATGATTTCAACCTGAGACCAATTCAATCAGTTCAGGCATGATAGCAGTCATCCAATATCTCAGGAGCTGCCACAAAGAAGGAGGGATCAACCAGAGGTGGTATCCAGCAGATTCTGACCAGTTCTGGAGAACCGGTAGTGGAAAATTTGAGTAGTTCGGAAAACCGGCAAATGCCACTGGCCCTGCCCCTCATCTCTTCTCTGCCTCCCATTGAGTCCCAGCTGATTGGTTGGTTCTTCTTTTGTTGCCCTGCACAGGAGAATGGAGCTGGAAAGCAGGTTAGCGGGGTGGGGAGGGAATGAAGATTTTGCAGTATCCTTCCTCTGCCGCACCCACCAAGCCACGCCCACAGAACCAGTAGTAAAACAACTTTGAATCCCACCACTGGGATCAACCTATTCTCCAAAGCACCTGAAGAAAAGACAAGAAGCAATGGATGGCAACTGATCAAAGAGAGAAGCAACCAAGAATTGAGGAGAAATTTCCTGACAGTGGGAACAAATAAACCAGTGGACTGTCTTGCCTTCAGACATTGTTGGTGCTCCATCACTGGAGGCTTTAAAAAAAAAGACTGGACAACCATCTGTCTGAAATAGTATAGGATTTCCAACCTGAGAGGTTGGACTAGAAGACCTCCAAGGTCCCTTCCAGCTGTTATTGTTATTCTGTTAACCCTTTCGGTTACTCTTTACAGCAGTCCATGATACCAGAGGAAAGAAAGCAAAAAAAGAGCACTAATTAGCTCCAAATATGCACTGGAGTTGTAGAATTTAAAAATGAATTTTAGTTTTTTTGAAATCTGACAGTTGAAAAACCTTCAAAATTGTCCTTACGAGGAACTTGTGTGTAGAAACTGTAAGGGCTGTGTCCTTAATCCATTACCTCAGAAGTTTAAAAAAAAAAAAATCTGAAAAGGATATTTAAAAAAAAAAACATTTTCCTCACAGATCCTACCTTCCTCTCTCCTGGCACTTATCATGGTGTAGCGTCTCCTGCTTGGGTGGGGGGGTGGACGAGATGACCTACAAGGTCCCTTCCAACTCTGTAAATCCGTAGTTATCAGTACTGGCAGAAAAAGAGCTGAGCCCATCAGTATTAGCCCTTGTTTTTTTTTTTAACATTCCTTAGTAGCACCGAGAACTTATTTTCTTCTTGAAGCATCATGAAAGCAGTATAAAGCCTGAAGGAAACATTCCATTTATTGCATAATATTGAGCTATGTACACACACATACAAAATAAGCATTTGATAAAGTTCTCTCAAAGTTGCAGTAAAAAGAGGCCCGTTGATTACCCAAACAGCAGTGACCCCTTAATGCTTTTAAAGCTTTTCATCAGGGAAAGTGCAAAACATGGTTGAATTAAAAGGTACACAAGTACTGCGGCTCCATGCCAACCAAAATTGAATTACGACTAAAGTCCACCTGGCTCGCCTGACTGAAAAATAAAAATCCCTCTTCATGGCTGTGCTGAATCAGGATTGCAATTAGCTTTTACCTCCACCAGACCCAAATGGATTAATTCCATTAGTTTCCATGGATTCAATTATCGACTTTAACTCGGCTTGGACCACCAATTGATAACATTATCGGGGAGCAGGAGAGGGAATATTCATGGTGAGTTCTATAATTAATTCGTGTGGGGGAGAGATTTTGCGGGGGAGAAGGAAAGGAAGCTGGTTGTCATTTTTCTTCCATTCACCCCACTCTCATTTGGCTCTGGATCTATTTCAGTGGGGCACAGAAGGCCTGCTTCAAAAATAAAAATCATCATCATCCATCGATAAGACAAGGGAGAATGGCAAAGAGATGTTCAGCCTGCAAGAAATACATCTGCACACATCTGTGCACTGAGATGGGAGGAAAACATGGACTATGCCAGGGGTGTCAAAATCAAGGCCTGTGGGCCGGATCCAGCCTGCAGGTTGCTTAGATCTGGCCTGCAGGGTCGCCCTGGAAACAGCAAAGGACCGGCCTGCTGCACTTCTGCCAGCGAAAACGGAGTGCGGCCCTCCAGGGATCTGTTTTTGGCTATGAGAGCCTCTTGCAACCCTCTGCCAGCAAAAATAGAGCTTGGGGCCTTGCAGGCCCCCCCCCCCCCCCGGCCCCATTTTTGGCCACAGCAGCCTCCTGCAGCCCTCTGCCAGTAAAAATGGGCCCGGGGTGTGTGTGTTGTCATGCGCCCTCCCCCTGAGCTCCATTTTCAGTGGCAGTGGATTATCAAAACAAACTAAAAACAAAAGGAGAAAGGGAAAGAGGAAAGAATCTACATTTTGAAAAAGAAACAGCTCAGGAATACAAAGGTAATTTCCCAGCCTTCAGAGAAGCAGAGAGAGAAAAGGCCATTTTAAAATGAAAGAAGTTATCCAATAAACATAAAATAAGATTTAAGACAGGGATGTCAAACTTAAGGCCCGGGGACCGGATCTGACCCAAGGAGTGCTTAGATCTAGTCTGCGGGGCCACATTGGAAACAGCGAAGGACCTGCCTGCAGTGCCTTTGCCAGTGAAAATGGAGCGTGTGGTCCTCCCAAGCTCCGTTTTCGCTGGCAGAGAGTTGCAGGAGGCCGTCGCAGACAAAATGGAGTTTGGAAGCTCGTTTTTGCTGGTAGACTCCTTGCGCCGCCACAGGCGGCCCCAACATGAGTGACGTCAAACTGGCCATGCTCACCAAACTGGCCCCAAACACAATCCTGATGCAGCCCTCAATGAAATCGAGTTTGACACCTCTTATTAAAGAGATAGGTCAAAACTGTGAACGTCAAAACCCCAAGAAACATCGATAGGCCTTTGTCCTCCCTTCTCCCCAACCTCCCCCCCACTTCCTTCCCCCTTGCTTCCCTGAGCAGCGTGTCCCATTTCCCTACAAAAGGAAGAACAAGACAAAAGCGTTTTCTTTCAGTTTCAAATGGTCTCTGTTGGGGGGGGAGTGGTCAGTGCTCAGGCCAAGCTGAAGCCCTCGTAATGGTCGATGGCTTGAGTCAGTCGTGTGCTCAGGGTTTCTTTACTGCTGTACTTGGGCAGGTCCAGGAGGTTGTAGCAGGTGTGGGCTACCGGCAGGTACCGCTCGTCACTGGAGGTGGACTGAATGATCATACGTAAACTGGACATACCGTAGATGGGGATGCGGTCACTGCCAGTCAGGAACACTGTCAGGAGGACACGAAAAGAAAAAGCATGTCAGAAGCAGCGGTGGGATTCCAACTTATTTCCCACTGGTTCTATGAGAGCGCGCTTCGCGCGTGCGCACAGCAATCAGAAACCGCCCTCTGTCAGCGCTGGTGAGGTGAGCTGTTTTTTAGCTCAGCTGAGAGATGGCAATCTGCTCTGCTGCATAAATCAGCTGAGCTAAAAAACAAGGGAATATAGGACATGATAGGGCGGATGCAGGTAGGCAGAGCCAGCCAGAGGTGGTATTTGCTGGTTCTCTGAACCAGTCAAAATTTCCGCTACCGGAACACCAGAACCTGGTCTGAACCAGCTGAATATCACCACTGGTCAGAAGGTCATCAACAAAACACTTGCAGAAAACACGCACTGTCCCTGCTCCCTTCATTCCAAGTCCACTTTCTGTTCCCCGGACAATGAGCATGTGTATACAGGTAGTCCTCAATTTATAATCACAAACAGAACCAGGATTTCTGTTGCTAAGCAAGGAGGGTTGTTCAATGAGTCTTTCAGATTTTACGACTTTTCTCCCACAATTGTTCAATGAACCGCCACAGTGGTACAATGATTCACATAGTTGTTAAGGAAAATCTGGCTTCCCCCATAGATTTCGCTTGTCAGAAGGCGGCTTCGAAGGTTGCAACTGACAATCAGGTGATCCTCGGATGCCGGAATAGTTGTAAATAATTTGCTAGTTGCTAAGTGCCCCAATTTTGATCACATGACCGTGAGAATGCTGCAAGGACTGGTGGCAAATCATTTTTTTTCAATGCCACTGTGCCTTCAAACGGTCCCTAAATGAATTGTAAACTTTTCTGACTCACCCGTTACCAGCAAGAAAATCTCAGACGCAGCAACTCAAACCTTCATCGCTTTAATCTACAAATAAATGTCTTTGTAGATAAAACATGGCTTGCAGCCAATTAGTCCAACTAGAAAAGCCTTGACAGAATTCTTCAGATAAGGCAGTGTCTCTACACACATTGCTGGGTCCTTAGAGATTCTTTACTTTCTGCAAAGAACAATTTTTCAAACCTGGCTTTTATCCTCTTGAAAGAGGGAGGGCCCATTACCTGGCAGCCTTACTCCCGAGTCACCTGTGCTGTTGTTCTTTCCTCTGAGTAATCCTTCATGCATGTGCACTTGCCACAGGCTCCTCGGGAACCTCCTCGTCACTGCTGCCATCCCCCACAATCTCTGAAGGCAGCAGTCCACTCCCTGATGGTCCTGACCCCTCATCACAGTCATTGCTCTCCTCAGCTATCTGCACCTGATGCCGGCTAAGCACAACACAAGCTGAGAACTACAAGTAGTTCTCAACTTACAACAGTTTGTTTAGTATGTATGGAGATTCTCAGTCATCCAGGTCCTGGTTGTCCCAAAGGTGCTTTTTCATGAGGCAACTGGACTTCCTTGTTTTTCTTTGAAGATGTTTCACTTCTCATCCAAGAAGCTTCTTCAGCTCTGACTGGATGGTGGGGAAGGGAAGGATTTATATTCTTTGCAGACAGCTGGTCATTTGTATTCTTTATAGAGTTGTTGAGGTCACCTGGAGGTTTAACTGTGCTCAGGGTTGCCTGAATGGTTCAAATGGGCGTGGAGCCTTCTTGGAACTATTGAAAGGACTGTGTTGTAGATTGGAGATAAACCAGATTCACTTAACGAATGTGTGACAAACATTACAGCTGCAGTGATTCACTTAACAACTGTGGCAAGCAAGGTTGTAAAATGGGGCAAAACTTAATAAATGCCTCGCTTAGCAACATAAATCTTGGGCTCAATTGTGGTCATAAGTCAAAGACTTACCTGTAATGACAGTCTACTGAGTGTAGAAATAAGATACTGATCTTCTTGATCTAATTATCTCAGGCTTCCAAGCCTATAAATTGATTGACACGGATTGTCTCTGAGCCTGTTCATTATTTTTAGCTCGAGTTTTGTCATTACCTCATTGACTCTACTTCGTTTAAATGGACTCCATGAAGCATGTCCATCCATAATGACACTCCCCCAGCCCCGTGGTAGTGAACCTATGGCACGCGTACCAGATGTAGCACACAGAGCCCTCTCTCTGGGCACATGCGCAGTTGCCCCAGCTTAGCTCCAATTGCATTTCACTCCATCAATTCCAACTTTTCGCGAAAGAAAAAGATCTCACAAAGTTGGAATTGATTGAGTGGACTTTTTCACCCTGTGCTTCACAATGGGGGAGACGGGGTCCTGTCATCCTCCTGAAGCCCATTATGACATGGAGCTGCAATGTGACCCTGTGTCGGCTTGGCAAAAAAAAGCAGTTTCTTTTCCTGCAGAGCTGCCTACTTAGGATGTCCCGCCTCCCGCACCAGCTGAGCTTTGGCATACCGCTCCTGGCGGCTCACTGGGCCTACGAAGTCTGGATTCCCATCAACCAACACCAGCTTCAGGGGTTCCTTCCTCCCCCATGGGAGGGGAGAAGAGAAATAGAGAGAAAGAGGAGAGAGAGAGAAACAGAGAGGGGGAAGGAAAGGGGGGGGAAAAAGAGAGGGAAAAAAGAAAGACAGAGAGAGAGGAGGGAGGGAGAGAAAGAGATAGGGAAAATGAAAGAGAAAGAGGGAAAGAGAAGAGGGAAAGAGAAAGAGGGGAAAGGGGGAGGAAGGAGAGAAAGAAAGGGGAAGAGAGGGGAAGGGAAGAGAAAGAGGAGAGAAAGAGAGAGGGAGGGGAAAGAGAGAAAGGGGGGAAAGAGGGTAGGGAAAGAGAAATAATATTACAAAAGTTTTATTTTTTATTGTTGCTAAACATAATGTTTCAAAAGTGGGGGGGGGGGAAATGAAGGGGTATAAAAGTGCACTTCTCACGTTTTTCTTAGAACAATTAGCTAAACTCTGTGTTGTTTATTTTTATTTTAGGTAGTAAAACCTCATTATTCAGGGTTAAATTGTCATGTTGGCACTTTGCAATAAAACAAGTGGGTTTTGGGTTGCAGTTTGGGCACTGGGTCTCTAAAAGGTTCACCATCATTGTGTCTTGCAATCTCATCCTGAACTCCCCAAAGATGTCAGACATTGCAAAAAAAAAAAAAATTCCAAACAATCCTTTGATTTACAGTTACAATGTTTGGGACAGTTTTATCCTTTTCCCACATCTATTAAAACCCTTCTCTTCCAAAGACCGATCTTCCAAACCAACAAAATCCAGGACAAATATCTTCAAAAACCATGTCATTTCTGTAAGTCTGAGAATCCACTCTAAAAAAAAAAAAACTTCAAGCAAGAATAAAGTAGCAGCCTCAAAAGTTTCTCATTGCTTGTTTTCTACATGGAAGAGCAGGAGTTGTCTCAGAATTTTTCTTATATTTTCTTCACAATTAAGCTAGAAGAATTGCACGTCACATAGTAGAAATCTATCGTCTGTGTTATACTAGCACATCTCAATGAGAGAATCCCCAGTCTGAATTGAGTCTCAGGTGAAGAGAATAGTTAAGAGTTCTACGTTAATACTTACAAAGAAATCTCTTTTTCTTTTCTATAGGGAATTCATGAAATGTTTCCCAGAACATTTGTATAGTTGGGTGTGTGGCTGAATAATCTCCCTTGTAACTTGTACTCTGTAAAATAGATACAAATGACAACATGTTGTTTAAGAAGAGGTCAATTATAAAAATAATAATAGTTTGAAATAATAATTTGGGTGTGTTGGGTAAAGAGCCCACTAACCTCTTCCAGCTCCTTCCAGTTGTATTTGCTACTTCCCATGATCATAGCCCTCAGCTCAGTAGGCTGGAAGAGTTCAAGTACCTTCCCACCACACACCTTCAAGAAGCCACTTGAGAAAGCCGTATACCACTCGTGCACTGAAACATTGAAGACGTAATTCACGTAGGCATCCACAAATTCCTCTCTGGGGGAAATAGAAGGCACATCATGTTTCTTTATATATACTATAGGTTGTTGGACTCCCCAAAACTTTAGGTGAAGGTAAGGGTTAAGGTTTCCCCTCACACATACATGCTAGTCATTCCCGGCTCATTTCCCTTACAAAGCCAAAGAGCCAGTGCTGTCCGAAGATGCCTCCGTAGTTATGTAGCCAGCAAGACTAACATTGAAGGTGCACAGAACTCTGTTACCTTCCCACCAAAGTGGTCCCTATTTTTCTACTTGCATTTTCACATGCTTTCAAACTGCTAGGTTGGCAGAAGCTGGGACAAGTAACTCACTGAAACAAGTAACTCACTCAGTTATGTGGCGCTAAGGATTCGAGCCGTCGAACCGCCGACCATTCTGATCGACAAGCTCAGCGTTTTAGCCACTGAGCCATCACGTCCCTTATTTCTCACAACTTATTTCTCTCTCAATGGAAATGAACCTTAGCTCTATTTATTAGAGATCAGACAGGGAAGGAAGGGAGAATCTTCCATTGATAAAGAATAATAATTTATACATCCTTGGTCCTCACTCAATTTGCGAATGTAAGGCCAATATAGATCATCAACAGTCTTGATAAATAATGTTGGAGACTGCAAATAAAGCATTCTAGTCCCTTTTTTCCTCTCCTGTGTACATATATGGCCTAATCTTTCAATCTGGATGTAGCACAAATGCAGGATATTAGATGGGATCAGTTTTCTCCAATATGATCACACCTATATCTGTTGTAAGTGACAATTTGGCACAGTTGCAGGGCACAAAGTCGAACATTTCTATGGAAATCTACTGAAAATGCAGAAGGCAATATGCGCTAGAATGAACAGAAGCTTGAATCCATGTATCAGAATCTAATATGGGCGGCACAATCGCTCAGTGGTTAAAACGCTGGGCTTGTCAGCTAGAAAGCAGACAGCCCAAGTTCAAGACCTTAGCATTGCGCAGTGGGTGAGCACCTGTCTTTGACTAACTCCTGCCATCTAGCAGTTTGAAAGCATACAAATGCAAGTAGATAAACGGGTACCACTTATGTGGGGAGGAAACCACGTTTTGCAACGTCATGCTAGTCACTTGACAGCAGAAACGTCTTCAGACAGTGCTGGTTCAACACCCTTGAACTGGAGATGAATGAGCCCCCTGTAGTCAGCAACGAATAGCGGAGTAAAATATACACAAATTCCTTTCCTTCCATTAGCGTCTATGTCCCGTTAGACTGAGCCAAATCTGAGATAATGAACGAGGCCAGAAGCAAATCATAGAACCTGGTCTATCTTATTTCTCGCCATCCCATCATGGATTAATTATTGGTTTGAAGCAGGTTTCCTCATTGCTCTTTTTTCCTTAAGTTTCATTTTTAGATGCATGTCCTCCTACCTGATTAGGCAAATTTGATATTCTAAAGAATTCTAAGCTGAAGCTGTTGGCCTCATGGTGAAGCATCCCAAATCTTTCAGAAAATCATTCAGGTTCAATCATTTAACCTTCTTCAACCTTACCGTCAACCCAACACTTACCTATTATTGTTCTGCACAGGTATTTTGTCTCCATCAGGAACAAGATTTTTCTGTTCCACTACTCCATAACTTTCTTTGCATATCTGTATTTCCAACCCAAACAAACGATGGCAAAGCTGAATTATTCCTTTATCTCTTGAGCAACAGCAACAGTATTATTATTTTCCAGCAGGGACACATTTTAAACAAAACCTTTGTCTTTCCAACATGACTAATGTTAAGATAGTCTTGGTTTAATGCAAATGACAATTGCTAATTTGACATACTAGGAAGTGTCAACTTTGCAACAACTAAGTGTACAATTCATTCCAAAATCTATAGGACAGATTTTTGAAAGCTGAAAAATCCCAGAATTCTCAGCTATTTATTCAATCTCAAATTTTCAGGATTGTGGTCAACATTTCTAGAGTGTGCCCAATTAGGAAATATGGGGATAGATAGATTCTGACATACCTTCAGATTAATAAAGTTTCCAGGCTGTCTCTATCTCTTTTCCTCTCTGTGATAATCCAGTGTGAGGAAGCAGAATTAGGACTTACAGAAGATGCATCCAGGAACACGAATTAAAGAACTAGAAGGGACTATCCAACTTATGAAGTCCAACCTTCTGCTTAGTACAGGAATCCAAATTAAATTATTTTCCTGCTTGAAAATTTCCAGTGAGGGAAACATGTTTCTACAGTTGTAGCTAAATATCTCTGAAGATTCTCAGTCATCTACGTCATGGTTGTCCCAAAAGTGCTTTTTTCAAGAGGCAAACAGGACTTTCTTGTTTTTCTTTGAAGACATTTCACTTCTCATAAGAAGCGAAATATCTTCAAAGAAAAACAAGGAAGTCCAGTTTGCCTCTTCAGAGCTGAAGAAGCTTCTGGAATGAGAAGTGAAACATCTTTAAAGAAAAGCAAGAAAGTCCAGTTGCCTCTTGAAAAAAAACCACTTTTGGGATGTTCTACCGTTGAGACATTTTTTGTCTCCAGTCAGAATCTGCCTCTTATCCTCCCAACATTATCGACAACAGATCATGTATTTTCAAACTTACAGTTGAAAGGATTCAAAAATGGAAGTGTTGGGATATATAGGACCAAGAAGAAAAATTACACAATTTTTCAGTAATATGTCTTTTTTGCTATATCCCAAATGCCCACCACAAATATCCCTCAACATTAAAAGAGGTCACCTCCTCTTGATGTGTCTCCTGGAAATGGGAGAGCAGCGTGCCAAAAAGTTCCTTTTTCCAACCAATGGGGAACTAATACTGTTCTGAAGCGCTGGCATTCGTTAAGCTTTCACAAACACAAAAAATAGGTATGAATTGTCCTTACTGTAAAGGAGAGGCAGAACGTTTCTTCAATGTCTTCCCCGGGATAATCTAGAAGCTCTTGGAGGCTCCTAAACAGATGGATTAAAATAGCAGGAAGAAAAAGGGAGCAATTTATTGGTAGCTTTAAGTATATGTACAGGTAATCCCTGACTTTTGATCGCAATTGAGCCCAAAATTTCTAAAAGTTAAATGAGACATTTGTTAAGTGAGTTTTGCCCCATTTTACAATTTTTCTTGCCACAATTGTTAAGTGAATCATTGCAGTTGTTAAGTTAATAACCTGTTTGTTCAATGAATCTCTGCTTCCCCATTGACTTTGCTTGTCAGATGACCTTGGGACACTGCAACGCTCATAAATAGGAATCCATTGCCAAGCTTCAGTATTTTGATCACATGATCATAGGGATACTGCAATGGTCGTAACTGCGAAAAACAGTCATGTCCCTTTTTTCCAGTGCTGTTGTAACTTTGAACAGTCACTAAACAAATTGTTATAAGTCTAAGACTACCTGCATCTTGCTTCATTACAGGTAGTTTTCGTCATATGACCATAACTGAGCCCAACATTTCTGTTCCGAAGGGAGACATTTCTAAGTGAGTATTGTACCAAGTGCAATTAACTTGAACAAAGTCGAGGGAATAGGGAGCTGCCCACTTGACATTGAATCTGTGTCATAAGTACCCTCCAAATAATTTCCATCGGAACTTCAAAAGCAACCTCTTCTAAGTCAAGGACCATCTGTGTTTCACAATCTATCATATAATGCACAGGTGTCAAACTCAATCACATCACGTGACGTATCATGACATATCGTGACAGGGTCTTTGTAGGGTCTTTGTCTTTTGTCTTTGTAGAGCCAGGGTGGGCATGGCCTGTGTGTGATGCAGGCCGTGGACCTGATATAATCTACTCAAGTACATGCAGAAACATGGCACAAATCAAGAGAAAGCTCAATTTTCAGATGCAGTGGGAGAGGCAGCGATATCTCCTGCCTTTTGTAGAGGAATTCTTCGAAGCACTTAAAGGGATCCCTCTTGTTTTTCCTCATATTTCGTGAGGTAAATTAGGCTATGAAAGAGAGACTGGGCCAAAATCAACTAGCGAGCTAATCCATGGCAGCAGGGGTGGGATTCAAATTTTTTAACAACTGGTTCTATGGGCATGGCTAAGTTGATGGGTGTGGCTTGGGAATCATGTTATTGGCTGGGCGTGGCCAACTTAATATCATTCACATCGAGGCACNTTAGAATGTTAACAACCGGTTGTAGCAAATAGGTGCGAACTGGTAGAATCCCACCCCTGCATGGCAGACTAGAATCTGGGTCTCCTCATTCTTCCTCCGCTATCTTTCCTACAGGTAGTCCTCGACTTACAACAGATCATTTAGTGACCATTCAATGTTACAACATCACTGGAAAAAGTGACTTATGACCGTTTTTCCCATTTACCACCTTTCTAGCCTCCCCAGGGTCACATGATCAAAATTTAGATGCTTGGCAACTGGTTCATATTTAGGACCATTGCTGTGTCCCAAGGTCATGTGATCCCCTTTTGTGACCTTCTGACAAGCAAAGTCAGTGGGGAAGCCGGATTCACTTAACAACCTTGCAACTAACTTATCAACTGGGGTGATTCACCTAATAACTATGGCAAGAAAGGACGTAAAATGGGGCAAAGCTCACTTGTCTCACTTAACAACAGAAATATTTGGCTCAATTGGGGTTGTAAGTCAAGGACTGCCTGTACTACACCACACTGGTTGTCAAATTTTGCATATGTTGGGCATACACAATTCATGGCTCTTTTCCAAAGGTCTTATATATAATCACATGGTTTGCTTTTAATGTTACTTTGAGGGATGGAAAGCTTCACTTTCAAGGAAATGTACTGAATTCCAGCCTAAAATCTATGTTTTCCAACTCTTTTCTTTTCCCCTGCAACAGAAGACATTGTAATTTTATGCTGATCATGCAAAATGGCCAGGAGAACATCCTGGGCAACATCTACCTTCCTTCCATGGGAGAGAGCTCCTTTAAGTCATCCAGGCCGGGTGTCACATTCAGGAGTTTCTTATATAAAGCCAGTGGAAAGTGGAGGTCCACTACAGTGAAGTTGTAGATAGCCAGACCACAGATGATGCCAATTAGGTGAAACCAGTTGTGCTCAACAAAACACTTTAGGAAAAAGGAAAGCAGCATTAGGAGGAAGCCTAGAACTAACATCATAGATTTCTGGTTAAAAAGACGCTAAATTCACTTCCAAACCAACATCTGTTTTGCCCAGCCTTTCTTCATTGGAATACTCCAGATGTACTACTACACAGAGCAATCTGATCCCTAGAGCAAAGGTCCCCAACCCCTGGGCCGGTAGCAGGTGCAGACGGTGGAGGAGAGAGAGGACTCGGATGAGGGGCCAGGAAGATCAGGGAGTGAACTCCTGCCTTTAGGGATTGTGGGGGCTGGTAGCAGTGATGAGGAGGTTTCTGAGGAGCCTGTGCTAAGTGCACATGAGTGCAGGAGGATTCGTAGAAGAGAATAGCTGGAGCAGCACAGATGACTCGGGAGTAAGGATGCATCATAATGGTCCCTCCTTCCAGGGAATATAAACTTGGTTTCAAAAGGCTTTTGCCTTTGCAGAAAGCAAAAACGCTCTTAAGGAGCCAGTATTATGTGTAGAGACTCCGGCTTATCTGAAGAATTCTGTCAAGGTTTTGATGATTGAACTAATTGGCTGAAAACCATCTTTTATCTGAAAAGAAGTTTATTTGTAGATTAAAGCTGTGAAGGTTTGAGTTGCTGCATTTATTTGAGATTTTCTTGCTGGTAACAGGGTTGAGTCAGAATACTACTAGAACGTGGTCCATTTGGAACCGGGACGTACAAACAGCTGGCCAGAGCATGCGTATGCGGCATTTTCACTTGCCCAAGCAACAGACTGGCATGCACGCAGCTTGTCTTGCATGAACAGTGGGCACAAGCACAGCTCGACTTGCGTGTGCAGTGGGCTAATGCATGCACCTGTGGCGCAAACATAGAATGCCCCACCACTTGCGCAGGCCCATCCTCCACTCCCCCTCACTGGGTCACCAAGCCATAAAAGTTGCCATACAGAACTCCAAGGCTACACAAGACTAAATAAATTCTTGAGTCGATTACAGATAGCCCTCGACTTTCAACTGTAATGGAGCCTCCCCATCCCAGTCATTAAGTCACTGCAGTTGTAAGTCAGGACATCCACCTGACCTGATTTTATGATCCTCTTTGCAACAGATGTTAAGCAAACCCAATGGTCATAAAGCAGCTACCTTGGTCACAATGCCATGACCATTAACCAAAGCAATGGTTGCTATGGGACATTTTTGCCGAAAACTGGAGGAAAAATGCCAGGATTTGGCAAAATCATCCAAACATATGACCATGAGGCATTGCAAACAGCCATAAATAGCTGAGTGTCTGACATGTGTTCACATGACTTCAGAGGGGAAGGGGGGAGGAGAGAAGAGACTGGCCACTGGAACTTCACAACCAAGTCATAAATACCCTGGGGAGGTCCATTGTTATTTCGAACGGACGCTAAGCGAGGATTGCCTGTATCCAGAAGAATGCAGTAGCCATACTTACAGTATCCGAGAACCAGAGCAGATTTGAGTCTGAATAGCAGGTGAACATTCCATAGATGGGATTCAAGAGCTCTTTCAGTAGCAGGAGAAAGAATTCCTTTGTGACGCCACCAGCATCTACAGCTTCCTCACCGTCAAAGATCACCTACCAGAACATACTGAATTGATTTCAACAAGGGCAATTTTATTTAACTATTAAACAAATGTATACGGCCACCCACCTTACAAACAGTGCCTTAAGATGGTTTTTATGTGCAACAGAGAATAGCCAATTGTCACTGTTGTTAGATTTTGCAGCAGAAATTCAAATCCAGAAAGCGCACAAAGATGACTGATTCAGCAGGATTCATTAACTTCTTTATATACATAATAACAAGAGTAATTTGTGCAATACCAATAGTAGATTCTTCCAACGTAACACAAATAAAACACAAGCAGCAGCTTCAGAGTTCAGAACAGAGACTAGAGCCACACCTAGGCTACTTCTAATTTCATTTTCCAATTCAGCTCCCATTAGCTCTTCTGTTGCCATGCCTATTCATCGGCTGACTTTGTTACCAAGCTCAATTCCAGTTCATGAATATACTCTGATGATTGTCTATGGAGATTCTCAATCACGTAAGTCATGGTTGTCCAAAGGTGCTTTTTGAAGACGCAACTGGACTTTGTTTTTCCATGAAAATATTTCAACTGTCAGCCAAGAAGCTTCCGTTCTGAACTGAAGAAGCTACTTGGATGAGAAGCAAAATGTCTTTAAGGAAAAACAGAAAAAGTCCAGCTGCCTCTTTAAAAAGCACCTTTGGGACAATAGATTCATTGTATTTTACACTGAAAAAAAATGGGGTGCCAAGGCACAGCAAGGGATCTCACCTGAGAAAGTCGTCATATTTTATTTACTTTTTTTAAAAAAATTGAATGTTACCTCACAAACAGGGTTACAGCGTTCGTCATTCCATGTGGAGACAATTATTTTATACAGGTGAAGGAGTCCCTTACATGGAATTTGACCAGTAATCAGAAATAAAACTTAATGAAGCAGCCCAGATGCGAATTGGATGCTGCTGTGAGGATTAGATCCCATTGACAGGAGCTTACCTTCAAAGGCTTTTTCAAGTCAACATCTGAATGGATGCTCAGTTCTCTGAGAGCGTCGCCAACCAAGTTGCTCCTGCGAACATGAAGGACCAGGAATGGGCTTCGAGCCAGAAGGGGTTCCAGGGTGAGAAACATAAAGACATTCTGTAGATTTGCTCCACTAACGGCCACCTAGAAACATTTGAGAAATGGATTTGAAGGGAGAGTTCCTCAACAATTCCCCATCTCTTGTTCTCCTGACATCCAAGGAGAAGAGTTATGTTTCTTTAAGTAGAAAGAAATTGGTGGGTGGCAGTATTGCAGGCTAACTCTGTATCTGCAGGCTAACTACAGTATTGCAGGCTAACTCTGCCCACTGCCAGCAGTTCGATCTCAATCATGTCGACGTTGACTCAGCCTTCCATCCTTCCGAGGTCAGTCAAATGAAGACACAGATTGATGGGGAGAATATGCTGACACTGTAAACCACTCAGAGAATGCTCTAAAGCACTCTGGGTGGTATATAACTCTAACTGCTATTGCCATTATAATGAGGCAACCTCAAAAGCTGAGGTTATTACTGGGTTTGCATGCATACTGGGCTTTAAATATTAACCTTCTAAAAGAGGAAGCAGACTCCCAAATTTGGCAACTTCCATTTGGATAGTCTTCTCAACCATGAACATGCTAGTTGTGAGGTTCTGGAAAACTGGAAATGCTGCCCATGGATGGAAAGGAACACAGCCTCAATACTGAATTCCTCCATTCTTTTCAGAGCTAAGCAGCAGGAATAATTATATCTGTTTTGCTAGAGAGCAAAACTTTTTCTAATCATCTACACTTTGAGCTCTAATTATTATTATTCTTACACAATTTTATTAGCCAAGTTGTTCATTTGCAAATGAGAAGAAAGAAGGGGAAAGGAATATTTCTTTATCTTCAAAAAATTCCACTAATGATTATGGGATCCTTTCATACTAGATATCCAACATGCAAAAACCTACAAAATACATTCAATAAGGTTTAAGAAGGATTGTTCTCAAATAAAATCCAGCCTTCTTGAATTATAACAATTGTACAACTCTTAATGGATAACAACACACTGTGAATGTTGAGAGACGCAGAGCCTGGCCCATCTGCTGGTATGTTGGCTACTACCAGAAACATGTATCGATAATAGTTAGCCAGCAACAAAGCCAAGAAGGTGGCTTCACTCTGACCAGTCAAAAGATTGATGTAGACATGGGAGAAGGAGGAGGAGGAGGAGGAGGAGGAGGAGGAGGAGGAGGAGGAGAAGAACAACAACAACAATAACAACAACAACTGTACACTTCCCTATGGAAATCTCCAGTTGGATGGGACGCACTGTGTTGACCTAAAAACCTAACCCACCTGTTTCCTAGGATGGGAGACCACCAGAAACTAAATTAGATTGTAGGCTACAGTAACAAATTGGAAAAAACAACAAGGTACTGGGATGCCACTTCTACATTGTTGATACAAAAATCTGCATGTCCACAAAGTCATTAAAAGAAGTTCAACTTTAAAAAACTGAGATTACTAGTCTTTAAGCCATCTTGTAAAAAACAGTTAACTTGACTAAGTTCTCTTCAAATGGGACTACACAATTTTCTTTTTTCCAAGCAGTCTTTTCTTTGGAGGAAAACAAGGTAGCTTAGTCGTTGCACTAGTGCCATCTCCTGGGAAGTGCAAACAGTAACTCAGGAAGAATTCCTACCCAGCAAAAGGCAGAATTCAGCTACGGATAGCGCAAAATTATTGCTCTGCCTTCCAAGGTCACTTCTGGCACCACAGTATTTTATACACACACAAAGTGTAATAATTTCCAAAAAGGATGGCATAAGATTTCACATTGCCTCCTGGCTATTTGTTAGAAATGCAGACATACATTGTTAAAGAACAGAACATCCCATTTTTTTCACATCCAAGATGAGAAGGACTGTAGGTGACTCAGATTGTGCACAACCGGTTTAAATGAAGGTTCATCTATTTCAAGGGTCTTCAAACTTGGCAGCTTTAAGACTTGTGGATTTCAACTCCCAGAATTCCTGAGCTAACATGACTGGAGGAAGAATTATGGGAGCTGAAGTCCACAAGTCTTAAAACTGTCAAGTTTGAAAACCCCTGATCTATTTCAAAGGCAAACCAATCCATCTAATTTAGCCTGAATTGAAGGAAGGTACTAATGTTTCCAGCCTATTGTCCCGAACACATTCATGATGTTGGTTAAGGCTGATCCAGGTGGCCAAACATCATATCTGGAAGAGCAAATGTTTCCAAAAGGAAATCATAGGCAGACTGAAAGAAGGCACTGTACCTGCATCTGGAGTTTAGCATCTGTCTGCAACATCTTCGTTTTGGCTTGTGCATCAAAGATAAAAGGATAAGAGCACAGAGTAACAGAATCCTGGAAAGAAGGAACAGTTCAAATGAAAGGTGGCAGTTTCAAATTCCGGTAAGATCTGCTTTGGCAAGAGGAACTGGAATATTTACCTGCATGATAGACTGTCTTACTTTCTGTGCAAGGGAAAAGGGAGAGAAGAAAAAAGAAATATAAACAGCATGAGTTTCCAACAAGCCTGGCTGTAGCCTTCAATTTATCTCATTCTAACAATCACATATACTCGTGGGAATAAGATTTAGCACTATCAAAAAGTGTTTCAATTGGGGTTTCCAACTTTAAAACCTATGGACTTCAATCCCCAGAATTCCCCAGCCAGCATGGCTGCCTGGAGAATTCTAGGAGTTGGTCCATAGGTTTTAAAGTTGCAAAGTTGAACACCGCTGGTTTAGATATTCTCAGCCTTTTAGAAGAACTGGTTAAAAAAATGCCAGTATCTCACATCTCCTTGGGACTGTAGACTAAAACATGTAAAAGACAATTGCTGGAAGTGAGTATGTCTAGTTTAATGAAAAGAAGGACGAGGACCCAAGCAACATGCTAGAGTCTTCCTCGCTGTATCATTATGGGATGAAGATAACCATCTTTTCACTGTGCTGTCTCTATAATTTTCTGGCTGAATATAGAAACAGGTAGTTAAACTCTACAAAGGCTTCCATACAAAGTTTGTTTATTGGATTATATTAGGCATCCTCAAGGTATAACTCGTAGTTATGTTGAGATTCATCTAATGTCCAATCTTTGCATAGTCGTCTTCATAGTGTGAAAAGATGGTTATCTTCATCCCATAATGATACAGCGAGGGAGGTTCCAGCATGATGCTGAGTCCGGGCAAAAATGAACAAAGGCTTCCCCCAACCAACTAGAGGTCAATTCAGTGACCAATCAGGATTTCAGATGTGACCACATGATATGAACTACATCTCCCATGAGGCATCAACTACATTTCCCATGAAGCATTCTCTAAAGGGGACAGCTCCCAATTCTCAACTAACTATATACCGTCTAACCAGCACACTACGGATGACATGATAGCAGTGTTTCAATACCTCAGAGATTGCCACAAAGAAGAAGAGGGGTTACCTATTCTCCAAAGCACCTGAGGGCAGGACAAGAAGCAATGGATGGAAACTAATCAAGGAGAGAAGCAACCTTGAATTAAGGAGAAATTTCCTAACATAACAATTCAGTGGAATGACTTGCCTCCAGAAATTGTGAGTGCTCCAACAATGGAAGTTTTTAAGAAGAGACTGGACAGTCACTTGTCTGAAATGGTATAGGGTCTCCTGCTTGAGCAGGGGGTTGGACTAGAAGACCTCCAAGGTCTCTTCTAACTCTGTTATTTTGTTCTGTTCCTTTAATTTATTTACTACTTTGCTTCTTCAACCTATTGCACATTCCCCTTAACTATTTGACATAGTCCAGGTAGTCAAATCTGGAAACAAAATTATATGCACACAAGTAACTTGCATAAAAACTTTTTCAGAATTCACAGTTGGGTGGTTTAATTTTGATTCAGGGTACACAGAACATTCTAATTTAACCAGTTCCTGGAGCACTATTCAGCTTGGCAATTAAAATGAAGCTTCTTACCACTCTTGCTTCATGCAAAAACCACATCAGGTAGTCTTCTTGAATATCTATCAGATTAGAAATCTCTGGGATATAAAATTTATCATATTCTATGTGGTTAGCTTTCTGATTTACCTGATAAGGAAAAACAAACAAATAAAACATCAGAATCACGCAATAAATTTCTTCACAGAATTACTGCAAATTCCCAAAAGGAAGCTAATTGTAAGAAAGGAAGACTCCACCAGATTTGGTTTCCCATTAAGTTAATATCCTCTACAGTAGGGGTCTCCAACCTTGGCAACTTTAAGCCTGGCGGACTTCAACTCCCAGAATTTCGTAGCTCTGGGGAATTCTGCGAGTTGAAGTCCATCAGGCTTAAAGTTACCAAAGTTGGAGACCCCTGCTTTACAGGAAGTTCTCAGCTTATGACCTCAATTGGGACCAGAACATTCATTGCTAAACAGGGCGGTGTCAAATGAAGCATGTCCAATTTTACAATCTTTTTTTGCTATGGTTGTTAAGCAAATTACCAGTTGTTAAATGAATCTAATAGAAATACATGACAGTTGCCAACACCTGGATTTTGATCCTATGACCATGGGGATGCTGCCATTGTTGGAAGCAGCCATAAGTTACTTTTTTCACTGCCACTGTAGCTTTGGATGATGGCTAAATGAATGGATGTAAGTTGAGAACTATCTATAGTTTGCATATCAATTTGCACAACACTTTTTTTCCAAAATCAACACAAAAATGAATTCCTGTTTTCAACCATTTCTCTGTTCATTGCACATATTTTTCTCTAATAAAACAGTGCATTTATTCATTATCTGCCCTCAATAAATTTTATTTTTATTTTACTTTATTTTTTGTTTACCAAAGTATCTTGTACAATTTGGAAATATATAAACCCTGACATTCCTTCTTTCATTTTTCAAATAGGTTCAGGACAGGCAAAGAACAACAGCAATCAAAACACCACTAAGAGTCCCAAAATCAATTTAAAGACAAAATTATTCTAAAGAAAATCTATCCATGTATTGGTTGAGAGTTAACATTGACTTGATGGCACTTAATCAACGAAGCAACCAATTGATTTTTCACTCCAGTTTAATTTAAAAGGGGCATTTACTAATAATAGAATTAAAAAGCAGTAGAGACACACACACATGTACACAAAATGCAAACGTCCAATGTACAAATGCTTGGTGGAAAAAGAACCAGGGGCATCACCATCATTCAAGAGCAATGTACACAGACTCACAGAACTATTTTCTTACTTTATGTAATTTCTCCAGAAGTTTTAATGCAGCTGTGATGTAATTGCTGTACAAGACTGGGACCTGGAGTGTTTTTTTCCCATTCAAGAGATAAAGCACGGCATCTTTATAGAGATCCACTAGTCTCAAGAAATACTCTGGGCATACCTGAAACCACCAGTTTTCTAAATAAAATTACATAAAGCGAAACGGGTTATTGATATCAGTATTACAATAGTGGAAATTGAATGGAAAATCAACATGATGGTTGGCCGGAGGATTCTGGGAATTGAAGTCCACCTATTTTCAAGCTGCCAAGGTTGGGAAACACTTTCACAGATCCTGCAGATAAAAAAATGAGGGAAGCAGCCAGATCCTAGACCAATCTTTCCAAGCTTGGCAACTTCATGTGTGGACTTCAACTCCCAGAATTCCCAGCCAGCCACGAATTGAAGCCCACATATCTTCAAGCTGCCAGGGTTGAGAAACATTGATCTAGGCCAGGGGTAGGATCGGTGATTTACGATTTTCTAGGAAGTAGTCCTACATCATTGAAAAGTATCCTTTCCCCAGGTATTAATCAGGCGACAGCAATGCACACATGTTGCAAAGGGGGTATTAACATATCTTAAAAGGGACAGTGAGATTTGGCACCATTTCCTTCACTATTTTGGAAATCATTCATTTGGTGCCTCCTGTTTAGCTTCTTGATTCAACTTTCAACTGTTTTATATTTGTTTCACAAAAGAAAGATGAGGGAATAGTAACTTAGAAGACATCCGAAGGGCACTGGATGAGACGATTTGTATGCATTATTATTGTGAGGTTAAAGCATCAGTTAAGGTTGTAAATGAGGATAAAAATGCAAGGGAATGGAGCAATTTGGAAGTGCCTTCCAAAAACCAACTTCTAGCTGAAGAAGATGAGTACTGTGGATTGTCCACCACTAGATCTTTCAATTTTGTCTTATTTACTCATCTCTGACACAGCCCTTTTTGTCGCCCCTCCCCTTGAAAAAATGTGTTGGTTGCTGCACATGCAAGTAAGTTTGAGGTGATGGTCAGGACAGGTGAAATGGAAGGTGATGTCATAAAAGCACCACTAATGATGTCCACAGCCAAGGAAGACCACAATATTACTATGTGATTTCTACAGGGAAGTTCTCTCCCCCTGTTGTGGTTAGCCTGCAGCAGGTGCGAACGGCTAAGGGGAGTGAGGACTCAGATGAGGGGCCAGGACCATTACGGAGTGGACTGCTGCCTTCAGAGATTGTGGGGGCTGGCAGCAGCAATGAGGAGCTTCCCAAGGAGCCTGTGCCAAATGCATGTGTGTGCAGGATTGCACGTAGGAAAGAACAATTACAACAGCACAGGTGACTCAGGAGTAAGGCTACAAGGTAATGGCCCCTCCTTCAAGAAGATAAAAGCCAGCTGTGAAAGTAATATACTTTGCAGAAGGAAAGACGTTTTGAAACTCCAGCCTTGTGGACATTCCAGTATCCTGAGTTTGTATTTGAAGATTCTTGTATTGCAAATTATTTCTTCTCTGTTATCTTTTGGCAAGTCTTGCACAGTTTGGCAAGGCTTGTGCTTATCACAGCTAATTATTTTGCAAAAGCATTACAAGGTTTCTGTTCCTTTTGGATTGTGTTTGATTTGTTGGACAAGGGTGGGGTCAGAACAACCCCAGAAAGTGCTGTAGCCATAGAAAACTTAAAGCTCTCGCTCTCAACCCAAGTTAACCAAGGAATTTGAGAGAAAGCAGTCAGAAGACTTAACTGGGCTGAAGAATAAGTGGTAGTATTTCCTGGCATTTCACAGAGCTGATATCACCTGTTTTGTGACTTATTTTGTCCTCAACTCAGCGTAAGACAGCCCACTCCCAGAATAGAGGAGCACATTCTTCTACCTAAAACTTTACTGGGATTTTTCTCCAGGCACATTATCGCCATTGCCAAAGGAAGTGTTAAGGTAACGTAATATTTTGAATCTTGAAAGAGAGGGCATTCCGGAAGAATCAGATAGATCCTCATGGCTTCAACATCTGGCGGGGAGCTAGGCAACTGGGGGATCAAGTTTTCAAAGCTTTTTAAGATCTGGGAAAAAAAGGAGAAAGAAAATTAGGCATGGATTATACCTCTTATTACTAGCTCTTCTATTATGCTTGTATAGTTTCTAGGACTTAATACAGCTTAATTCTGGTAGCAAGAATTCAACCCAAGAAACTGAAACAGGTAAGTTATTTACTTGGCCCTTGAATTCTGTGAAGACATGAGGCATCTCAATTGTTCTACAATGGCATCCTTCAGTCTCAAGAGACTATGGTATTGTGCTCTGATAGGAGGTCCTAAAACAGCATCTAGTGTGGCTAAAAAGGCCAATTTGAGAGTGGCAATTCCTTCCACACTGAGGACAGATAGTCTGTCCCCTGCCCAGCCCCCAGATTTCGGTGGTTCCGGGACTGCCACTTTGTCTCAGCCCGCCAAATGAGTGTCTCTTCGAATTGGAAAAGGCCATGCTGCATATTTAGCCTCCAAGCTGAATGATCAGAGGTCAAGGTTTCCCAGCTGGCATGACAAAGTTCCAGAATTAACCCCAACAGTCTAATTTGCACTAATGAATTGATTCTTTGAAGTTTCCATTCAAGCTTTCCCCAGACATTCCCACACTCTACCACCAGGCAGCAGATTGAGGAAAAGAGTTTAATTATAATAATAACCTTTGTTGTCATTTTACATATATCCAACAAAATTGATTTTGCTTCTGCTGGTGCTATCCATAACAAAAATACAATACAACATGAATAATATAAAAAGTGGTCGTGAGTTTGAGTTATCTCCTTAAATAGTCCCAGAAGGAACTAGACACCTGACTTAATATTATTATTACAAGAAGTTTCAGTACCTGATCACGCAATGTAGAATGCTGAGATGTCATTAGCTTATTAAACATCACTCTGGTGCAATTCAAGTCAATCCCTGGAATTTTGGGACTTGTTTTAAAATGTTCATCTATTCTAGAAAAGAATATAAGCACATCTATATCATGTTTTCTTTGTAGGAGATAATTTAAGCATGCAATGTACTGAATGTAAAAACAGCAAGCCATTATTTTAGCTTGGAATAAGTATATACAACTCAAACTTCTCATACAGATACCATTTACTGGAATGAAACCTTATCCAAAGTAGTAAAAAGTCTCTGATCAGGAACGAAATATTAAGGCATTTTCATTTTTCTCAGGATTATTCTGTATCCTAAATTCCAGTTAGAATCTAGTCAGCTACAACAGTTTTCAAATGTATTGTATAAAGTTCAACTCAAAGTATTTTGAATTCAGAGCATCTTTTCCATACATGGAACAATCAATGGATTCAAAGCAGCTTGAATTTAAAATAGTTCTTTCACAAAAAAAAACACTAAAAATACCCTTCCTTAATGAGGAGCTATAACTTTATATTTTCTCAAGTTTAGGTTTTATTCCCTCCTTTGGATTTGCCCAATTTTGGAGGCAGAAACACTATCATATCAACAAAAAGCAAAATGTAGCTCTTGGCCCAGAGCAAACTGTGCCCACAAGAGGAATAAATGGATCAGTAATTTATCCAATTAAGAAGTTCTGATAGGTCTCTTTATGACGGAGTGGAACAAATCGTAATATCACCTTCATGTCAGATATGAGGAGAATCTGCAACATTTCAAATAATGTAACTGAACTGTATATACCTGATGAGTTGTATTAGATGATGTCTCCACAAATTTATGTCTACAACATTTTGTAGTGAAAAAGAATTTTCATAAGTTGTCAGTATCGAATACCAACCTCATGTTTCTTACTGGTGAGCTTGCAAGTAAACCACTGAGTCAGTTATTAGGAGCTGCAACAACAGCCGATGTTCTCTTGAAGCGGAGGCTCCATTTAATCATATATTTTTACCAATTCCCTGATAAAGCATGCAGATACAAAGAGCTAAACATAGCTTCTGAGTCAAAAGTACTATTGCCATAACAACACAAGACAATAGAAATAAGCAGTTCCTGGAAGTCTATGTCAACCAGTCGGGACACATAGACCTCTGGCAACATGGCAATTCAGCCAAAATCGTACTCATTGCTCCATCCTCTCTACCCATACATTAGATGGTAGTTATCTCAAAAATCTTTTGCTTTTCACCATAAGATATGAAGAATGGTAACTCGGTGAGATCCAACTTTTTTTTTCCTTTTGAAAAAAATCCTGCCTCTTCCTTGTACCAGGAAGCTATAGAAGCAGAATATTCCAACTCTGGATATACTGAAGAATATTTTTGAACAGTGGACTCAGAGGTTATTTTTAATACTGTCCACAGAGACATAGGCCTCTATGGAAAGATTGTGCCTAAAATATATTACGACAGAGGATTATCTTCTCCTTAATTAAGACTGAGTTGAAAATGGATTTACAAATGAAAGCCTACAAGAATGACATGGAAAAAGATGTTATACTCAGTATAAAAAAGAAACTGGCTTAATAATTAAAGGGGACATGCAAACAATAAATCAGGAGAGTGACCTGGATAATTTTCCTATATTGGATTTACAAAAGAAGCCTGATAACATTTTGAAGAATCTCAAGAGAAGGGACAATGGAAAAAAAATGAAAAGAAATCAAATTCCACAACATTATTTGAATAGATTATTCAAATTTGAAAAATTAAGATTGTTAGAAGTAAAAGGAACATAGCTTTCTTTAATCAGGGTTAATCTTGCCATGTGATCTCTGTGACACTTATCATATTTGTGGAGCATAAGACACATTTTTTTTTCCACAAAAGTGGGTAGAAATGTCTGTGTGTCTTTTTCAGAGAAAAAAAACCCGCTGGCCCCTACCTTTCAGCCTCTGCCTCCCAGCAATTTCCCTCCTTGCAGCAAACACCAAACAGCCTGGTCAGCTTCAGCACTGCCTGATTAGCACAAGCAGCTGATTGCCGATTGGATCGGCCTCCCGATGATCAGCTGTTTCAGGCTGTGGGGATTGCCATCACCTATTGCCGCCTCCACGCGCCCCATTTTCGGCCTCTGCATCCTGTTTTTGGCCTCCGCGCATCCCATTTTCATCCTTTGTGCGCCCCATTTTCCACCTGTTCCAATACCTGGTGCCTGAAAATGGGTGCGCGGAGGCCGAAATGGGGTGCACGGAGGCTGAAAACGGGATGTGGAGGCCAATAATGGGGTACGTCGAGGCAGCAATAGGTTATGGCAATCCCTGCAGCCTAAAACAGATGATTGTGATTCAACCAACAATCAGCTGCTTGTGCTGATCAAGCTGTGCTGAAAGTGAAACAGGCTGTTTGCGGCAAGGAAGCAAATTGCTGAGAGGCAGAGGCACATTTTTTTTTCTTGTTTTCCTCCCAAAAGCTAGGTACGTCTTATACTTTGGAGCCTCTTATACTCCGAAAAATACAGTAATCAGTTTCTCCTGACACCAGGACTGAAATGACAGTTTTTGTAGATTTCTTTACAGATAAAAAAAAATGAAATATGGGAATAAGCAATTATTTGCTATATTTTAAGAAAAGATTATAAATTACTAAAAATATATATATTTGTGATGAAGGTGAGAGAAGTCACTTCAATATTTTTTTGCTTTACTATATTCATGTTTTTCTTTCTTTTCTCCTTTTCTTTTTCTTTTCTGAGCTTTTTTCTATATTTTTTAGTTTATACTTACTTTTACTGTTGTAATTACAAGTAGCCCTTGACTTAAGACCCCAATTGAGTCCAAAATTTCTATTGCTGAGACAGTTAAGTGAGTTTTGCCCCATTTTGCAACCTTTCTTGCCACCGTTGTTAAGTGAATCACTGATGTTGACAAGTTAGTAACCCATTTGTTAAGTGAATCTGGCTTCCCCATTGACTCCACTCGTCCAAAGGTTGCACATGGGGATCATGTGACCCCTGGACACTGCAACCATCATAAATATGAACCACTTGCCAAGCATCTTAATTTTGATCACGTGATGAGAGGGATGTTGCAAAAGTCACTAACGGAACTGCTGTCGAAATCCTCGACTTACAACAGTTCATTTAGTGACTTTTGCAGCATCCCCCTGTAATCAAAGTTCAGACGCTTGGCAATTGACTCATATTTATGACAGTTTCAGTGCCCTGGGGTCATGTAATAATCTTTGGTGACCATCTGACAAGTGAAGACAAGGGAAGCCAGATTCACTTAACAACTGGGTTACTAATTTATCAACGTCCTAATAGCTGAGGCAAGAAAGATTGTAAAATCAGGCAAAACTCACTTAACAAATGTCTCGCTTAACAGCAGACATTTTGTGCTCCATTGTGGTCAAGGACTACCTGTATAATCTTTATTTTAAAAAAGTACTATAAAAGAGGACGCTACAAAACCAGTATCTCTCTTCCCTGAATGAAATCTGGTCAATTAGCAGTGATCCAAGTTTAGTGACTTATATTGAATTAGCATTTCAAAAGCTGAACTGGAAAGTTAGCCAAATATCCCTTTTCCATTTTAAGCTACTTACTTCTTTTCAAGGAAGCTTCCATTCCAGCAAGCTGGTGAAGATAAGATCTGTACAACCTCACTGCTTAGGACAGGGGGAAAAATGCAAATAAGCAAAAGACAAGAAAACTGGTTAAAGCTTACCTTACTTCGGAATTGCATATAATTTTTCATATACTGCCTTGATTTGCTTATCTATGGTTATCTGACTTAGCTGAAATTGGCTCTGTTTACATAATATGCTATAAAACGCTATTCACAAACTTTAACAAACTGAGTTCACATGACATGGTAACCAAACCTAATTAAATCAGATTATGGATTAATGTAACTAAACCTAATTGTTATTTACCATTTTAATCTAATATGTTCAATTGCCTTTGCTCTAAACACACTGACTGAAAATATATACCACACACAACTGATCTAGAAATGCTAAATGGGTTTGTTAGTTCATCAGAGAAGAATTTGATAAGTGATTAAAAATATGTGGGCTAAAAATCTGATGAACAAACCTCTGTCTCAAAAAAAAACAAAAACAATTTATGCCACACCATTAAAACATGTTAAAGATTCTCTAGAACAGCTGGACACTATTCTCCTAAATTGTTGGGGGCAATATGCAAACATTAAAAACCACCCAGAGTGCTGTAAAGCATTGGCAGGAGTGGGGGGCATATAAATCTGATGCTGGAGCGGTGTGGTGGTCTAGAAGTGGAGCTCTCACCTCACAATCAGGACGCTGTGAGTTCGATCCTAGGTAGAGACAGATATTTCTTTCTCTGGGCACACTGAGAATATATCTGCTGAACAAAATTCTGCACTGGTGACTGGAAGGGCATCCAGCCAGCAAACATTCTGCTGGCTCCATTCAGTTGCCCAGACTCCACCCCACAAGGGATTATGGGGTCGTTATATGAAGATGATGATGTAGCAGTTAAGTATTATACCACTAAGAGACCTGGTTTGGTATAGTGGTTAAAAATACCAGGCTAGACATGGGATTCCCTGAGGTCAAAAGAGCTGCTAAACCAGATATCCATAATTTATGAAATTGATTATCATTTTGGAAAATCATTTGGAGTAGGTCTTTCAAATTGATGGCCCGCGGGCCACATGCATCACACGCAGACCATGGCCACTCCAGCTCCGCAAAGGCAAAAAATGTCACAATATGTCATGCGACACAATCGAACTTGACGCCCGTGGATTGATACAACAAGCCAACAAAGAAGATATCACCAAGAAAGCCAGAGATCATGTCTTTGCACACCATCACAATAATTCTTTACAAATTGAACAGAAGTGAACCTACTTCACTGAATTAGAGTCATTTCTTTCAGAAAGCTTTTGCCTCCACATGTCGATTGTGTTGTCATTAATCAAACAGGTGTTGTCACTGTGATTTATGGTCCGGAAATCATCAGCTGGTAGAGAATTCTGTAAGAAGGTGCAGATTTCAAAGAAGGTTTCACTGTAAATGGGAGGAGCAGCAGAGACATCACTGCTGCTTTTGTTACAGTGAGAGTAACTTTCCAGGGTGGGCGGGCGGGCGGGTGAGAATTGGCCTGGATTACTCTCTGTGGGCAGCTTTCCCCTCCTCCAAACAAATGGGTAGTTCATAATCCTGGACAATCCACATAAAGATTACATACCATTTCCCCAAACTTCCTTTTTCGTGGATCCTTCCCATTTCCTTCCCATTTCATTTAATGCATCTGTCCATTCTTTACTCTGGGACTTTACTCTTCTCAATATGGGCAACTTGTGAGACTTCAAACTTCCAGAATTCCCCAATCAGCAGTATTGAAGTCCACGCATCTTAAAATTTACCGAGGTTGAGAAATACTGCCTTATTTCTTTCATTACATTTAGGACTAAAGATTCAAGCCGGGTAATTCTCTGTTCTTGTGGATCTTGGTTTTATGGCAAGAAACAAAACTTTGCCATTTTTATTATTTTTTTGCAGCTGAAAGTAGCAGAAAAAATATAATTTGGTATAGGTGGAGGAGGCTGCAACATACTTTGCTGCCTCTTTGAAGATTATGAATTATTTAAACCTATTCTAGGTAGACCCATTTAGTTTATTTATTTTGTCCAAAACTAGAGCAGCATAATTTATGGGGAGGGGGTCTCTTCATATAAAAAACAGGACAGGGCCTGCATGAGCTTCAACCCACACTGGAAAAGGCGCATGGCTTTTAGGCACAATTCAGAATTTTCCTTCCCATAACTATAAAAGTTGGAGTGGAAATCCATAAAACTTTACGTTACCTCTTTTTCTGAGCAAATTACAAATGATTGGTCTCCTCCAGAGAATATATGTTTAACAATATAATACGCACAGGCGTCTGTAGAAGAAGATTGATAAGAATTATTTAAAACCATCAGACATCACAAACATCCCATTTGTCTTTCTTTTGGAAAGTAAAATTCACATAGCCTGAAAGGTTGAGGTTGGGAATCTATAAGCTGGGATGCTGCACAGTATTTTTCGGAGTATAAGACCCACTCTTTCCACCCCCAAAAGTGGGTGGAAATGTCTGTAAGTCTTACACAGTGAATGTTGCTGAAGTCCTGCTCACCTGCTGACCCCCACCCTTTGGCCTCTGCCTCCCAGCAATTTGCCTCCTTGCAGCAAACAGCCAGTTTCAGTTTCAGCACAGCCGGATTAGTGCCTCCCAACGATCAGCTGTTTCAGGCTGCAGGGATTGCTAATGCCTATTGTCGCCTTCGCGTGCCCCTTTTTCAGCCTTGCACACCCCATTTTTGGCCTCTGCATGCCCCATTTTCCGCCTATTCTGATCTCCACAGAGGCGGAAAACGGGGCATGTGGAGGCTGACAATGGGGCGCACGGGGGCAGCAATAAGCGATGGTGATCCCTGCAGCCTGAAACAGCTGATCATCGGGAGGCGGTTCCAACTGACAATCAGCTGCTGGTGCTAATCAGGCTGTGCTGAAATTGAAACAGGCTGTTTGCTGTAAGGAGGCAAATTGCTGGGAGGCAGAGGCAGATTTTTTTTTTCTTGTTTTCCTCCCCAAAAGCTCGGTGCATCTTATACTTTGGAGCTTCTTATAATCCGAAAAATACGGTATATCCTGCTCTCTTCTAGCCACAAGAGGTGTGGTGGTGCGGTGGCTTAATGATGCTGGAGATGGGCTCTGCTCCAGCGGTTCAAGACCTGAATGCTACATGACAGGGTGAGCTCCCATCACTCACCTCAGCTTCTTCCCACCTAGCAATTTGAAAGCATGTTCTATGCAAGTAGATAAATAGGTACCGGTTTGGTGGGGAGACGAGCTAGAGCTTCAGGCAGCAGAATCCCGCTGACTCTGAACCTTCCTGGTTTTGAGCCCGTTTATGAGGAGGCTCCGTGGGGAGAGGGGAGGGCCCTTGATGACACTGCAGAGAAAGCCCCTCATCTTTCTTTCTGGAGCAAAACTAGCTCACCCTCCTGTGGTGCACCACTGGAAGCGCATAAGCACGTATGTACTACAGCTGATAAACAGGCAGCCAAACCACTACTCTGCATTAGCATTGTACAGGTAGCCCTTGAGTTACGACCACAATTGAGCCCAACATTTTATGTTGCTCAGTGAAACATTTGTTAAGTGAGTTTTGCCCCATCTTATGACTTTTCTTGCCACAGCTGTTGAGTGAATTATTTCCTTTGTTAAATTAGTAACACTAATCTAGCTTCCCTGTTGACTTTGCTTGTCAGAAGGTCACAAAAGCTGATCACATGACACCAGGACACTCTCACTGTCATAAATGTGAACCAGTTGCCAAACATCTGAATTGTTGATCATGTGACCATGGGGAGGCTGCAAAGGTCGTAAGTGTGAAAAATGGTCATAAGTCACTTTTTTCAGTGCCGTTGTAGCTTTAAACAGTCACTAAATGAACTATTTTAAGTTTAGGACTACTGTCATGCCCCTGGTGGAGACTGACTCTGAGGGAGATGAGGAACAGCCGATAGGGAGTGGAAGTATGGCTCCGGAGGTTGTGGAGGATGGAGAAGGGCAGAGGCTGGCTGAGCAGTCAGAGGATGACCCAGGCCCATCCCCTCTCCATCTTAGGATACGCAGAGAGGAGAGAAGGGAGAGATGTGGTCTACTCGGGAGGAGAGGGCCTTGATCATCTTCATGGGCTGCAGCTGTGACAACTGAATAAGAGGATGGATTTGTATATGGGAGAACGCTGGAAACAATGCATGAAAATATCTCTAGTTTATGGTTCCTCTCTGAGTTTGGCGTCCTTCCCAGTGTGTGTTATCTGTGGACATCCTCCAGCCCTTATCTTGCCTGATTTGTGTTGTTTTTCCCTCTTCTTGTAACTGTATGGGAGTTTTTTGTCTTCCATCAAGAATATTCAGAGCTTGGAAGCAAAGTGAAGGAATAAAAGGGGCTTCACCTGCTTTCTGTGACTGTGTTTGTTTTGTATCCCACTCTGGGTCATCACAACTACCTGTAGTCTCCTGGCTAATGTAACTATGTCACATGCTAAATAAACAAATACAATTCTAGTCTCTTACCTGCTCTACCAGAGATCTGCTCATCATAAGCTGCCCAGTGGCCTTTGACTGGGGAAGGACATTTAAAACTGCAGATGTGTCCAGTTCCCAGCTGCCCTTTAGTTCCACAGCCAAATGCATAGATCATTCCTGAAGAAGGCACGAAGGCTAGAGTGTGCTGTCTGAAAAGATCAAAATAACCAAATCGTTTGTAAAGCAGTCTTCTTCAACAAGCAATCATATTCAGTGCAAAACTGAACATGGAAGAGGACAACTCTTTTTTGTTTCTCCGACTATTTGTCTATTTCAGGGGTGTCAAACTAGTCATGTCACACTGCAAATCCAGTGACATTTTGTGATGCTTTTTCCCCTTCAGAGCTGGAGTGGGCGTGGCCTGCGCATGATGCATCCAGCCTGTGGGCCGCCAGTTTGACATCCCTGATCTATTTGGTAGTGCAGAGGTTAACTGCAGTATTGCAGGCAAACTCTGCACAGTCTAGAGTTCGATCCTGATGAGGCTTGAGTCTTCCCACTTTCCATGAGGTCTCAAATTGTTGGGGTCAATATGCAAACATTATAAACCACCCAGAGAGTGCTGTAAAGCATTGGGGGGGGCATGTAAGTCTGAATGCTGGAGTGGTGCGGTGGCCTACAGGTGGAGCTCTCGCCTCACAATCAGGAGGCTGTGAGTTCGATCCTAAGCAGAGGCAGATATTTCTCTCTCTGGGCACCCTGAGAATATATCTGAGCAAAAGTCTGCATTGGTGACAGGAAGGGCATCCAGCCATTAAAACACTCTTCTAGCTCCATTCATTTTGCACAAACTCCATCCCGCAAGGGATCATGGGGTCGTTAAATGAAAATGATGATGATGATATAAGTCTGAATGCTATTGCCACTGCTAGTTACACTTGTAAGATAGAAAAAAGCAGATCCCCACTCCCATCCTTGCTTCAGTCCATCCTTCTGCTACCATCATGACCAATTGAGAGCTGATACAATATTGATGACTGTTCTAGCAATACAATGGAGACCTTGAAAGAGGCAAATAAAACATAATTTGTTAAACATCTCCTGCAACAACATTCTTCAAGAAAAAAATCTGGGCCAAGCTGGGCAATGCAAAATGCATCATCCCAAATTTTTAAGAGACATCGCTAAAGAAGAGACCACAAAGCCTCTGTAATAACAGCCAAGAATAACATCCTGTGGGAATTCTTAAAATTATTTGCCTAAGCACAGTCCCTATTGCTAAAGAGACTGAAGAGATTTCTGCATTCCTTACAGATCCATCCTGGTGTCTCCTAACTGCTGACCACTTCATTTGTGTAATCCAGTGGTAGGATTCAAATTTTTTACCAGTTCTGTGGGCATGACTTGGTGGATGTGGAATGGCTTGGTGGGCATGGCATGGGAAGGATACTGTAAAATCCACATTCCTTCCCCACTCCAGGAGAAGGATACTGCAAAATCCCATTCCCCCACACCCCACTAACCTACTTTCCAGTTCCATTCTCCCATGCAGGGCAACAAAAAAAGGCCCAGCCAATCAGCTAGGACTCGGGAGGCAGAGAATAGATGTGGGCAGGGGCAGTCAGAGGTGGTATTTCGAAATAATCAAAATTTCCCCTACTGGTTCTTCAGAACTGATTAGAACCTGATGAATACCACCTCTGGTATAATCCCAAGCAACTACTGAACTACTCCCCAGCTCAGCTACAATGATCCAGATTCTGGAAGGCCATTATAATTCATAACCAAATTCATTCCATCCAAAACTCCATTATAGCTGCCTCCAAATTGTATTGCCTGCTTCATGGTATGGCCTGAACAGAGGTAAGAGGTAGGCCTCTGCTTGTTCATTATTGTATCAGTGTTTCAACTTGGATTAAACATGTTAGTTAAAAAGAAAATACGTTATGCTGATAAAACCTTAAAATAAAATGATGGTCAAAGCGGAAGTCATGTTGCATTAGAGCAATATCATTCCAATTTGTCCATTTTCTTTTCAGCTATTTAAATGGTATGAAAACAATGTATTTCTTCAACATACGGTACTTAAAATGATTGTTTATTATTATTTATTTATTGGTAATTTAAAATTAAAAAAACATTTATTATTGGCAAAAATCCTATTACAAATGGGCTTGACTTTTTGGACAAAAATGAGGTTTATAATCTCTGCCCAATAGCAGATTAATGCAAACATCTAAATCTTCAATTTCTCCAGATGTCACTAAGTGTCCCAATTTCCCACTTTCCGAGGTGTTCACTTTCCTCTAAATTTTATTTTATTTACAAATTCCATTTGCATAAGCAAGGCTGACAATCTGGCCTGGTGAAAGATTTTCCCAAAAGGTCACTCACCTACCACAAGCGATCTGAGACACTTCACTGCCCATCAGCTCCAAAACTCTTCTAGGGTTGACTTCATCGTTCAATGAATCATGACCAAGTTGCCCACATGATCCTGCACCAAACGTAAACACTCCTCCACTCTGTCACAAAGACCACAGGAACATTTTCACTTAAAATATAAAGCATCCTCTGATACCAAACAAGTTGCTTTTTCAAAGCCTATAATCTAACAGTTCCAATGGAAACCTCAACAACTTTGTATACAAAGTTTTGGGAGTAATTTTTAATTGGCTATTGTTTGTTTTTTTATTTATTTAGTCAAATACTTACAATATAATAAAAATAAGAATAAACATAAGTTTAAATATAAGAAATATGTACTAATAAATTGGGACAATAGGACAGGGTTGGTAGGCACGATTGTACGCTTATGCACGCTCCTTACAGACCTCTTAGGAATGGAGTGAAGTCAGCAGAGGTTAGTTTGAGGGTAAAGGAGTGGGGGTTTGAGCAGGTGACAACAGAATCAGGTAGTGAGTTCCAGACATTGACCACTCTGTTGTCGAAATCGTACTTCCTGCAATCAAGAATTGGCTATTGTATGCAAAAGGAAGAAATGAAGGAAAAACCATACACATTTCTAAACTTACATTTCTTGTATGCTAAAACCCCACCTCTCTGATATACCAAATAATGGACTAGCACTAAAATATATGCATGCAATTTTACACAAATAATTTGCACTTATGTCAGTATACTTGAAAAGGAAAATCGATAAATCGATAAAACAGTGCAAGTATCTAAACAGTCTCCAAATAGGATTAGTTTATTTTATTGTCACTGCACTTCATACAATGAAATTAAATGCCATCTTCAGTGTACATCATACACTGAAGACTATATAAGAAAACTATAAAAATAAAAACACATTCACATTCTATACAATTGAATTGAAAACCCGATATTGCATTAATATTGCACTATACAGTAGAATTCAATGTAGTTATTGCCCTGGGATAGCTGTTTTTCAGCCTATTTGTTTTTTTTATTGTCCTGTACCGTCTGCCAGGTGGTAACAGTTCAAAAAAAGGATGCCCAAAATGAGATGGAGCTTGTCATGCCCCTGTTGTAATCTGATTCTGAGGGAGAGGTGGAACAGCTGACAGGGAGTGGGAGTGTGGCTCCGGTGCCTGTGGAGGAAACTGGGAAAGTGCACAGTCCAGCTGGACATTCAGAGGAAGACCCAGGCCCACCCCCTCTTCATCCTAGGACACGCAGGAAGGAGCAGATAAGGGAGCAATGTGGGTTACGGAGGGTGGAAAAAGGACCTGATTCCCTTCATTAGCTGCAGCTGGGAAAACAGGATAAAGAGAGTGTTTGCGCACAGCTCCTTGCTGGAAGCAAAACGTGAATTATTTTGGTTTGTCCAGTTTTATCTGAGTTCTGGCGTCATCCCAACTGTGTGTTTCATTATCTTTTGAAGTCTTCAATTCCTTATCCTGCCCTGTCTCATTAATTGCTGCAGCGTGGTTTGTATTGGTTTTTATTTATACTTTATATGTACTTTGGATTCAGATGGAATTTCTTCCCTTTAAAAACTATTCTTGGGAGAGTTTTTTCTCCAGCCAGGGATAACTAGACACTGGGGGCCAAGTTGAAGGAATTAAAGGGACTTTATCTAGTTTTGTGCCTTTGTTGCTTTTGTGCCACATCCCGGGTCATCACAGATCTTTAAAAATGTTTTGAACTTTCTTAAGGCAGCAATAGCCTTATCAAATAATGATACCACTATTATTGAGTAGAGAAAGAATGTCCTTCCAGCCCTCAAGTACCAGCCAATTTATGATCAATTATAGCGCTGCCTTCGACAGGTAGCCAGCATTTAAAAGATGTTCCCCTACCTTTGTCAGAACAGCAGTATGGTCATTTCCACAGCTGATATAGACAACTTTTTGAGTCCTTAAAAGTTTCACATGGCAAGGAGATTCCCGATCTGCATTAAAGAGTATAAAAAGCTATCCAAAACTACTTACAAAAACAAAGCAGGCTTCTTCAGAAGTAACCAAGTAAAATAAATTATCATCGCTATACTCTTCTCAAAAATAAACAATAAAAAGCAGCCAAAAGATGTGCATAGGATTTAGCGGTTCAAATGGACCATTCTGCTATGGAAGAAACAAATCAGATACTTTGAGAGGCCTAGTTACCTAATTGTAGTTTCTTTTCTTCACCTTCCATTTGGGCACAAGAGAAAAGGCGAATCTCCATTAAAACCGAAGCTGCTATAGGAGTGTAAAAAGCTTATATGGAACTGTAGAATTCGAACCAGTTTCCTCAATGTCGCCTCCTAAGCCACATTTGGAATGAATCCTGGCTTACAGGTCTAGCACAGGAAGATTAGCAGTTTACTCCTACCTTACAAAATACTAGATTTCTGTTTGTTTCTTGCCACATCTAGGATATACAAAGTGCCAGCACTGCTGCCAGCAAAACCCCACTCGAGATCTGGGGATAAAAGGCAGGAAGTGGAGATGAATAAAATGTGGCAGACAACTATTCATCTCCCTGCCGCATAGACTTGTTAGCCTGCGGTGAGAGAGAAAATTTTTGCCGGGGCTGTTGGTGCTCTTAATAAAGGAATCATTGATTTAACTTCAGAGGGTTTGTTATGTTTGGGGAGTTGGGTCAGAACACTTATGTGTGCTTGAACAGGACAATGCTTTATCACTCTACCTTATTTTCGGGGGGGGGGGGAGGTTTCTTTGGTCACTGGTTAAAACAGAATGTGCCCCAAAGTTCATTTGGTTTCATTTCATTTTCAAAGATTTATATAGCTTCTTGTGTATGCACCAAAACCCTGGACAGCTTACAAGCAATAATAAAGTCAGCAAAAAGACAAAACCATAGCAAAAACTCCCAACATTCCCCAAAACATCCACCCACCTACGTTTTTAAAAAAAATACAAGATTGCAGCTTTACTCTGACCCCTGGGAAAAGCTAACTCTTCAAAGCTTTCCAGAAGGCAAAGTGGATCCAGGACTGCCAGATCTCAGAAGATTATTCCAATGAGAAAGGAACCGCTATAGATCCCATGTCCTATTAAATGGCAACATTTAAGGCATGGAGTTCATCCTATTTGACTGCTTGTTCTTCAAATGTGCAGACCAGTTGCCATGGTGCTTGAAAGGTTTGAGGGGCTAATGTGCAGGGAATCAGATTGGGGAAACTTACTAAGTCTGCCTCCACTAAATTCTGGTTAAAAGGTCTTCTGGAATCTGATGGCTGTAGTATTTAACAGGCTTTATTTTTCCTCTGTGTAAGGAGGACTTATTGCCAAGCCTCTCTTTTGCAGGTACCCATAATTGTATGAACAAGAGAAGGAAGCCCACAAGCAAGGCGCCCAATTCAAAGACGTAAAATCCTCCATAATGGATCTTCCCCAGGAGAAAAGCAGAAGTAATGGCTTATACCCTGCAAGCATTTGAATTGAGTTTGTGTTAAGCTCAAAGTGCACTTATGTTGTTGCAACCATTATCGCTTCTCAACTTGCCAAATGACTAAGGGGAAGGGAAAAGTAAGAAGGAATGCAAGCTCCAGACTTCAAGGAGCAGAGCTGTGAGAGCCAAGGACACATCTGCAGGTATCAGCCAAAGACAGAGACTCTTTCTCAAAACAATACAATGACACTCAATTGGACAGTGTGACCCGCACTAAAAGGAGTAAGGGATAATTCTATATTGTAACTATGTGGTTTTGTGTGGGAATTAGGTAGAGGTGGTATTGCCTTCAATAATACTGAAATGATGCACTCAATAAGTGTTGAGACATTGGCAGGTTTCGAGTGTGCTTGCTTTAGTTGGGTTCATCAGTCGAGATGTTGACAGTTAGCTTTTTACAAAGGATTTGGGCAAGTACAGTGGCAATGTTTTAAGGCCATTCCACTAAAGCTGGGGTGTAAAACTCAAGGTCCGTGGGTCAGATGCGGCCCACAATGTGTTCAGATCCAGCCTGCAGGGCCATCCTCGAAAATGTAAGGGGCCAGCCTGCATCACTTCGCTCTGGTCTACCTGCGCCGCTTCGGCCCAGTCTGTCCAATGAAAACAGGAAACACTGGCCCAGCGTGGCTTCAGCCCAATCTACCCAATGCAAAGAGGAAACATGGCAGCAGTTTGGGGAATGGTGTCAAGATGGCCACGCCCACCCAGTCAGCCACGCCCCCCTGCTCCCTCCCCGAGGTCAACCACAGCCCTGATGCAGCCCTCAATAAAATTGAGTTTGACTCCCCTGCACTGAAGTAAAATACAAGCCCAACCACCATAATTGTGTGGGGCCTCCTATCAAATCCACCAGGCTGATTACATACACGGAGATGGCGTTGTGGACTTTTAAGTATCTGAAAAAGACAGAAAAGAGAAGGAAGGAGTTTCATCCCCTTAAAATCTCCCTCTCTGGCTTTCCATTTCAATAGCCGTTCAGAGATACGTCTGGGCTGAGAGAAGAAGCATAAAGACATCTCTGAGGAACAAAAAAAAATGGAAGAATTGAGTTGGAAACCTCTGCAGCGTCTGGATAAAGGACATCTTTTAAGGATGTTGATCGCAAGTACCTTTCTCGTCACTCAAACCCAGCTGTCCGGAATTGTTTTTCCCCCAGCCAAACACAGCTCCTGAGAGGGACAAAGCAAAGCTGTGCGCTCCACCTGCGGCCACCTGAGACAGAGGGACCCCATCAAGCGATCTGACACGCTGTGGAGTGTCCTGAGAAGGGAATTCTTTGCCGAGCCCAAGCTGTCCGTAGTTGTTCTGTCCCCATGCGAAGAACTGTCCATCTGGGGGATTTGGGGAGGGGGGGAGAAATAAAACCCAGAGCTCAGAAAACAAACAATCCTGTTTCACCACCCAGTATGCACAGGGGTGGGATTCAGCTAGTTCAGGTGAACCAGATGTTAAATTTACATCTGGTTTGCCGAATCGGTAGTTGAGCCAACTGGCTGGCCCCATCCACTCTACTCCTCCCCTCCCAAGAGTCTCCACACAGCTCAATTTGGATGCAGGTAAGTGCAGGGCGCGCATGGAGGCTCTGGGAAGGCGAAAAACGGCTCTCCCGCAAGTTCCGGAAGTCCAGAAACGGGCCTGTTTCTGGCTTCCGGAGGATCTCCAGAGCTCAGGGGAAGCAGTTTTTGACTTTCCAGAGGCCCGAGGGAAGCCTCCAGACTCTGGGGAAGGTTAAAAAATGGCCCTCCCGGAAGTTCTGTTATGCCATGCCCACCATGGCCACACCCACCTAGCCAACCGGGCAGAGAACCTAGTTGTTGGGATTTTTGAATCTCACCCCTGAGCATACAGGTAGTTCTCGACTTACAACAGTTCATTTAGTGACCATTCAAAGTTACAACAGCACTGAAAGAAGTGACTTGTGACTTATTTTCCCCCTTTACGACCTTTATAGCATCCCCACGATCATAGTAATCAGACTGGGTCATACTTATGACCATGTCCCAAGGTCATGTGGTTACCTTTTGCAACCTTTTAACAAGCAAAATCAGTGGGGAAGCCTGATTCACCTAATTACAACCATTTTGCTAACTTGTCATTCGCTTAAAAATGGTGGTAAGAAAGATTATCAAATGGAGCGAAACCTACTTAACTAATGTTTTACTTAACAAAAGATGGGATTACAAATTGTAAATAAGATCAAATACAGTACTTAGGCATATGGTTAGGAACTAGAACATTAAACCTGTGGGAGAATAACTACACCAAATTACAGAAACAGATTGAAAAGGTTTTGGAAAATTGGAATAAGATGCAAATATCATAATTAGGCAGAATAGCAACAATCAAGATGAATGTTTTACCTAAAATATTATATCTGTTTCAAACAATTCCGATACTATTGGATAAATTTTTTTTCAAAGAATTAGATAAAATTGTGATGAAATTTATTTGGGCAGGAAAAAAAACGAGAATAAAAAAAAATTATTTACAAGATAGCAAAAGCAGAGGTTGATTTGGACTCCCTGTCTAGGAGATCTAATATAAAGTGGCGGCATTAGTGGCGGCATAAAAGATTGGATTAATCTGAGGAACAATAGAATTTTAAAATTGGAGGGTCATGACTTACAATTAGGTTGGCACGCATTTTTGTGGAACCTGAATAGCAAATACAATCTATATTTTACTAGACCTATACTCCAAAAGTCTTTAATTAAAATTTGGGCTGATGTTAAAAGAAATTATACTAAAATTCCGAGGTAGTTTTCAACGATGGAGACAATGTTTCATTTAAACATGATGGATATCAGTAAAAAACTTAACTACCATCAAATATTAGATGAAGAGGGAAGAATTGCAATGATACAGGAATTAGAAGCACATGGGATAGTAATTGATAATTGGTCATATGTTCAAGTAAAATTGAGATATAATAAAGATGTAAAGGAATATGGAATTGTGCTAAAAGATACACATTTAGACAAAATACTTTCAAGTCCTGAGAAAGGGTTGATCTCTATACTATATATTTATTAGAACATGAAACAGCTGAGAGAATTGTGAAAGCACCTATGTTAGCTTGGGAAAAAAAAAATTGGTTATAGTATAGATCTGGACGACCGGAAAGAAATTTGGCAAAAAAATCTCGTATTAACTAAATCAGTAACACATACGGAGAATCTGTATAAAATGATGTATAGATGGCATCTGGCACCCTCTAGATTGGCCAAAATATTTCTGACAGCAAATCCATGCTGTTGGAAATGCAAAGGGAAATTTGGTACTTATTTTCATTTATGGTGGACCTGTCCTGAGATAAAGAAATACTGGTTAATTTGGTTATCTGACTATCCACTTATTAACAGTGGCACGGATTTCATTAGCACAATTATTGGAAGAAACCAAATGTACCACCAATACATGTTTGTATTCAAACAACGTATGAGTGTGCCCAATTGGAGAGGCTCACTCAAAATTAATGGGAAGGAGGATACAGACTACTATAGGATATGGAGTAAATGGTACAATTGAGTAGATTATAAGGGGAAAACTTCCAAATGAACTCAAGAAACAAATTATATTCAGCTGTCTATATGAAATGTACAAGAATAACAAAGATTTTAAATTCTCTTTTCTTTTACATTATTATATATTTACTATATCTTTTTATTCATTATTTAAATATGAATGTATTATTGTTATAAACCAATGAGAAGATTAGTAGAGTATTGTGAGTTACTTAGTGGTTAAGATGTGATAGTAAATGAAAGTGCGATAATTAGTACTGATTATAAAGACTTATCAATTTTGATACTAATGTAAAGAGGAATGTGTTATTTACATACTATTGTTTTTGTATTTTTAAAATTTCTATGTTTTTAATTCTTGTAAATAAAGTTTACTTAAAAATAAATAAATGAAAGCTTAAAACTTTTAGTTTAGAACCAAACCAAACCAAACTTTAGAACTAAAGCACCAAAAGGCAAGATGAGAAATAATGGATGGAAACTAACCAACCAGAGTCCCAAAGGTACTTTTTTTAGGAGGCAACTGGAATTTGACTTTCTTTCAGCTCTGACTGGATGGTGGGGAATGGAAGGATTTCTATTCCTTGCAGACAGCTGGTCATTTGCATTCTTTTTAGAGTCACCGAGGCCACTTGGGGGTTTATCTGTGTCCTCAGGGTCACCTGAGTAGTGCAAATGGTTCCTATATTCTGCAATTTTTCTGGAAATCCATTCATTATAAATCTCCAAGTGGCCTCAATGACTCCCTAAAAGAACGCAAATGACCAGCTGTCTGCATGGAGTATAAATCCTTTCCCTCCCCCCACCATCCAGTCAGAGTTGAAGAAGCTTCTTGAATAAGAAGTGAAACGCTTTCAAAGAAATATCAAAAAGTCCAGTTGCCTCTTGAAAAAACACCGTTGGGACAACCTTGACCCGAATAATGGAGAATCTCCATAGACATCCAATGTCCTTTCCAACTATTGCTGTTGTGTTAACTGCCTTGCAAGGTAGGCTGGCTGAGAATCTACCCCAGCTAAGGAGACATGAACCAGGCTGTCCTTAGTGCTAATCCAAAACTTCAACCACCGTTCTGAGATGACAAAACTCTGAGGTACACAAACATTCAAAATGGGGGGGGGGGGAGTTGTGTAGCTGTTTTGACCCATTCACCCCAAAATCCAAAGCCCAGGTATTGCTGACCTGACCGCTGCTTTCATTTTTGTATCTTTCAACAGCTTGGGGGGAGCATAGCTACCATTTGTAAATGCTCCAATACTGGAAGTTTTTAAGAAGAGATTGGACAACCATTTGCCTGAAATGGTATAGGATTTCCTACCGAAGCAGGAGGTTGGACTAGAAGACCTCAAAGGTCCCTTCCAATTTGTTCTGTTCTATTCTCTGCTACTGGACTAGACTCTCAGTTATCCAGGTCATGGCTGTCCCAAAGATGCTTTTTTTCAAAAGGCACCTGTTCTTTCTTGGAGTTTTCCTCGCAGATGTTTCACTCATCATCATTTCTGAAGAAGGTTTTTGGGTGAGAGTCAAAATTTCTTCAAGGAAAAACAAAACAAAACCAGTTTGCCTTTTGAAAAAGCATCTTTGGGACATAGCGACCTTTTTTGAAAAGAAAAATCCTTCTCCTGGGTGTCACACCCTTCAGAACAATTCCGCCTCTCTCTATTGCAGGGCTCTCCAAACTTGGCAACTTTGTAAGACTTGTGGACTTCAACTCCCAGAATTCCCTGGCCAGCATAGTCTGAGACTTGACTTCAACTCCCAGAATTCCCTGGCCAGCATAGTCTTAAGACTTGACTTCAACTCCCAGAATTCCTCAGCCAGCATAGTCTGAGATTTAACTTCAACTCCCAGAATTCCCTGGCCAGCATACTTGGAAGACTTGTGGACTTCAACTCCCGGAATTCTGGGAGTTGAAGTCCACAAGCCTCACGAAGTCGCCACGTTGGGAGACGCCACCCTGCTCTATTTCCTTCAGCCCGTTCCGACACAAACTCTTCAAACTGCGGGGCTCTGCAAGCTGAAACATCCCCCACCCCCCCAGGGTTCCAGATCTTTCTTCTGCCAGATCGGCTGCCTTTCGGGGAAGAGGGCTCCACCCTGCGGAAGAAACCGGGAGACTTTGAAAGCGAAGTCTTTCAGCAAGCCACGATCGCCACACAAGCCACGATCGCCAGCCTGCAAGCCTCCGGTAGAACTTTGCCACCTCCCTCCCCTGAAATCACTTCGCGGGGGGTGGGGTGTTCTTTTTTTTGGGGGGGGGCTCCTCCCCTCCCCCCACCTCGCCCCAGATCCCCTTTTTTCTTATTNCTCCCCTCCCCCCACCTCGCCCCAGATCCCCTTTTTTCTTCCTTTTTTCTTATTTTTTTCATCGTTATTTTTGTTGCAAACCCTCTTCGTCGCTGCATTTCAGCAAAGAGTGCAACCCGCGTGCCCCGCTTTTCCTCTCCCCGGCTTTTAACTGCCGCCTGCCGCCTGCAAGCGGACGAGCGCGGCTCCCCCCCAACGCCCTTCCCGGGGTTGCTGCGAGAGAACCGCCCGGCCTTCTTCTTCTTCTTCTTCTTCGTCCCCGGCAAGGCAAACTTCCTCCCTCTGAACTCCCACCCGGCCCATCCAAAGAACGGGAGCCCCGCCCGGTAGAAAGAAAAGTCCGGCCACCTCCGGGCTCCTCGTCCCGGAAGGCGCCGCCGCCGCCGCCGCCGCCGCCCCGCTGCCCTTTTGCACTCACCCCGATCTCCCTCCCACGAGCTGGGAAATTCAAAGGCCACTTTCCCACGGGAGGCGGGACCGGAAGTGACTGGGACTGTTTACATCCCGCCCTCTCTCCCCGCCGCAACTTCCTGTCCTCTCTAGGAAGCGGGGGGGCGGGAAATGGAAACTAGGATTTGGGTTGAAAAGGGGAATGAGGAGAGAGGCGGTTCTGCTATACTGTAATGCGGGGGGGGGGGTTGTCTCCAAACTTGGCAACTTTTAAGGCTTTGTGGACTTCAACTCCCAGAATTCCTCAGCCAGCACGACAGCCATGTTGTGGCCCTAAAGCAGGGGACCTCCAAACTTGGCAACTTTAAGGCTTGTGGACTTCAACTCCCAGAATTCCTCAGCCAGCACGACAGCCATGTTGTGGCCCTAAAGCAGGGGACCTCCAAACTTGTCAACTTTAAGACTTGTGGACTTCAATGCCCAGAATTCCTCCTCTAGTCAAGTTAGCTCAGGAATTCTGGGAGTTGAAGTCCACAAGCTGTCAAGTTTGAATATCCTTGTTCTACTCCAACTCCCTGCTCAAGTAGGAGAACCTATAACATTTCAGAAAGGTGGTTGTTCAGTCTAAGACCTAGAGTATTGTATCTAGTTTTGGTCACCACACTATTAAAAAAGATGTTGAGACTCCAAAAAAAGGTGCAGAGAAGAACAACCAAGATGATTAGGGGCCTGGAGACGAAAACATACTATGAACAATTGCAGGACTGGGCAGGGTTAGTCTTGTGAAGAGACTAGACTGGGGTAAACTAGGGGACTAGGTGAAAGGTGAAAGGACTAAGGGAGACATGATAGCAGTCTTCCAATATCTGAGGGGTTGCCACAGAGCTGAGGGGATCAAGCTATTTCCCAAAGCACCTGAGTAACCAGTTTACTAACTTATCAACTGCAGTGATTCACTGAACAACTGGGGCAAGAAAGGTCATAAAATGGGGCAAAACTCACTTAACTGTCTTGCTTAGCAATGGAAATTTGATGCTCAGTTGTGATTGTGAGGACTACCTGTATACATGCATGCATGAACTGTTGCCTTCTGGCAGAAGATACAGAACAATTAAAACTTGGACCACACGTTTTCTGAATAGTTTTTATTCCAGAGCTATAACTGCACTTAACAATGAACTTTAAGGAGAACCATCAGTGAGCTGTTGGACAATATTACTTGGTTTGTTGTGTGGATGCTTGTGTGTTTTTAGGGGGTGGGGAACCTTGGCAGGTGGGGAAGTGTTTGGGGATTGTCACGTGTGTGCACATGTTAGGTCTGGTCTCTAGGTGTTGTGTGAATTTTGTTGTATGTATACTGTGTACAAGAATTCAATCAATTCAATCAATCAATGCCACAGAAGCTCCATGGGGAGGGGATTTGGACAAGTTTCCTTCCTCAGCCCCAGAACTTCCCCAGTGGGGAAGGGTTAAACTGGGAATGGGGAAACGACGATTCTGGACATTTTAGGCTAGTCCTTCCCCTCAACACTAAGAGAAGGGAGGAATTCAGACCTCAGGGAACCCTTGCATAAAAACGATGGAAAATATTAAATTTTGCAATACAATTCATTTTGAACCTGTAAATCTATATTTTACAAGCAATAGCAAAGGCAGGCAGTGGATTCACTCACACCCTCTAAAAATTCCCACTGGTGTCAGGGTTAGTATTAGGTGGGGCACAATTTTTTTAAAAAAAGTTTACTTTTTTCAATCATGAACTGATGGAACCCAGTTGAGAAACAGCGCTCTGAACTGTAACCAAGGCTAAAAAAAAGTTCAACCACTACCACTTCCTTAAATAGTTTTCGAAAGAGTGTGTGTGTTTAGGACTATATTTTGCTATGTGCCAACTTGCCCCAGTTGTGATTTTCATCACACATCTGCTTCTTATGGACTGCATTGATTTTCCAAGAGTGGATTACCTATCCAAAACACAAAATTCTTTCTAAATCAAATTTACACTTAGGGCAAAGCTTAAGCAACAACACGAAACCCCTCATGCAGAAATTAGAAGGGAAAATGTCATTCTGAGACTGCCACTATACGCATCTACTAATCAACCTAAACTAATCTGATCGATTAATCTGATGTGGACTTGTTCTGCAGAGATCCTTCTGGCTCCCCCACCCCAACTGATGACCTTCCAAATTTTTTTGAAAACCTGATTCCCCCCTCCCTCCCTCCCTCCCTAGGATTTGGGATAAGGTGGCTGCTTTCCAGCGTATCAATTCATTCCCTTTTCAAACACATGGCCGTCCGCGTCTTGCTTGGACTACGACTCCCGAAATGCCTCGCGCTAAGTTGGGAGACGCAGCGAATCGCAAAGACATTCCAGGCGCCGGTTCGTGGAACGAAAAGGTTGGGGACCACGCAGGGGAGGAAAAGAGAGGACGGCCCCGCCCCACCCCTCCGCGCAGCTTCTTCCTGAGGACGGGACGCTCTAGGAAAAGGAGGAAGGAGGAGGAGGAGGAGGTGGTCTTTCCTTCCTTCTTTTAACCCTTCGAAGTCTACGCTGCAGAAGAGACCGCAGAATGACAAATCCATTTTTACCTCTTCTTCCTTAGTAGCTTAGTTTAGTTTAGTTTTTAGTTTAGTTTAGTTTAGTTTAGTTTAGTTTAGTTTTTACTTTACTTTACTTTACTTTACTTTACTTTACTTTACTTTACTTTACTTTACTTTACTTTACTTTTTGAAGCATGTATGAGAAAACAAGTATAAGTATGAACATAGCATATAAACATATAAGTATAAACTGGTATAAGTATATACATAATAAATGTATAAGCACACAATTGTGCCTACTGCCCCTTTCCGATTGTCCCTAGTTATTAGTTCCCATTTCTTGTATTTAAACTTATGTTTATTCTTGTTTCTGTTAGATTGTAAGCTTTTGACAAATAAATAAAATAAAATAAATAAAATGAGTACGATTAAATGGGAAGAGTAGAATAGGGATGGTAGGCACCCTGGTACGCTTATGCATGCCCCCTTACAGGAATGGAGTGAGGTCCACGATAGGCAGTTTTAAGATTAAAGTTTTAGAAGTTTGAGAGGATGTAACAACAGAATCAGGCAGTGAGTTCCAGGCGTTGACCTCTCCGTTTTTGAAGTCCTATTTTCTGCAATCGAGTTTGGAGCGGTTTACTTTGAGTTTGTATCTCTTGTTTGCCGATGTGTTATTGTGGCTGAAGCTGAAGTAGTCAGGGAAAAATTATCCTTTTGGGTTCAGTTCCAAGTGGGGAAAAAGACTCTGAAAACATGGTGGCTGTTTGGAAAGATGGTTTAATGGTGGACATGATCACATGGCTAGAAGCTCCAAAGTGAAAAGGATGATCACATGTTTCAAGATGTTGGGTGAAGAAAAAGGGCCAAGATGCTGAGAGTTTTATTCCCACCTTAGTGTTTCCTGTTCCTGTGTAAGAAATGTGTCCCATTGGATGTCAGACTCCCAGGGGGTCTTATTTGGACCCCATGGCTTCACCTGCATGCTGGCTGATGCAATCTTCCCAGGCCAGGTGGTGAGATGGGTAGAGGCCTTTGTTATGTAGAATACTCTCCCAGACCTTAATGCCCTGTCCATTAACAAAGGTGGGAGTGATCTTCTGCTTCTGAGGTGAGTTTCTGCTTCTGAGTTTCTACTTCTCTTTTTAGGGGAAATATTCTGCCTTTTTTAATATTTCCTAGGTGGTTCCGCTCCGGAAAAAACGCAGTAGACCGGGTTTTCAACAACAAAGTCTTTATTATATACCAGCAGTGGAAAACGGACATTGGCTCAAGCCGCGGCAGCCTTTTATAGGATTTGCCTGCCGGCTTGTAGCCTAATGACTCAGCGTATTTAGTTGCCGCCTTTTTGAGTTGGTTTCTTGGATTGGTTCCTAGTTGAAACCAATCCCCATTCAGCTTTTTAAGCCAATCAGAAGTCCTGTGTTAGGAGTCTACTATTTCTATATACAGAACACCCCTTCCCCTCTTAGTTAGTCCTACGTGGTGACGTAGTCCGCAGGTAGGGTGGGGCTTCTGACTCGAATGGACTTGCGCGGTTCATTTCCTGCTGAAGACTTCGACCGGTTCGGATGGGCGTTGCGTCTCTCCGGTCCTTCTCCATTGAACCGCTGAAGGGTGAGTCAGCCATTTTACTGCCGCCTGAGTTCTTAGGCCGGCGGTTTTGCCGCTCCCCTCCTGGTTTCTCCTGGGCAGTGTCGAGCTGGCCTGGCTGCCCCTTCGAGTGGACTTTTTCTTCGCAAACTTTTCTTCTAACTGTGAGTCTCTTTTTTGCTCTTTCTTGTTTGTTATCATATTTCTGTGTTTAATTTAAAACGGTTCTTATTATTTCTTCTGTATTTCCCCCCCCCTCCCTGGTTGATTTTCGTCGTTTTTTAATATTGTGGGTGTTTGTACTTCTTTCTATTGTTTTGGGATCCGAAGCTGGTCTATGTGCCGCCTTCCCATTCCCTGCCGTCGTCTATGAGTTATCGGTAGGACCGGGGCCTGTAACTTTGTGTTATTGTACCTGGAAGCCATAATGGGTCCCCGTTAAAATTTCTTGCGTTAGACATAGGTCGCCTATTTCAAATGTCCTGAAACGGGTGGAGGAGTTGGGCGAGGGGGGTGTTTCTGGCGTATAGTGGGTGTAATCTGTCTGATGCGACCTCAGGTTTTTCTCGCCATTAGTAATTCCGGCGGGCTTTTGTTTGTATCGTCCTGGGTGTATATGCTGGAGGTGAGTAGGCGCATTTATTTTTTTTGGACATCCCCAATGTCCATTTTTTCTAAACCTTTCTTTTGGTAAACCTGACCATTCTCTCTGCCCTACCTTTGCGGCCGGGGTGGGCCGGCCGCGGTCAGGGCATGTCTAATACCTAGGAGGATAGGTATTGTTCTAATTGGATGCTTGTTAATTGTGGGCCCCGTTGTCGGACACTAGGACGGTCTGGGCAGGCCATGGATTGCGAAAAGTTGCAATTGTTTAATTAACGGTTTCTGGTTGTCGTAGATGGCATAATTTTAACTCCAGCCAATTCGAGTTAACATCTACAACAATTAGGAAAGGTATGCCCCTTAGTGGGACCCGCAAAGTTCAATTTGAATTAATGACCAGGCGGCCCCTGGGTTTCCCAGTCCCTAATGGGTGCTTTTGGTGGGGAAGGTCTGCGTTTCTTGGCATTTTGTTTGCAAGAATTTACCCAGCTATTCGATGTAGTCCCTGTTTATACCGGCCACCAAGACATAGCTTCTAGCCAAGGCTTTTCATTTTAAACAATTCCAGGGTGGCCTCGTGAAGCATACCCAGTACCCTTGTTCTGTTAATTTGGAGGGAAAATACCCCCGATCCACCCCACAACAAACAACCCTTTTGAATGAGAGTTCAGTGTTTGTCTGGATCCAGAAAAAGGTTAAAGTTTCTTTACCTACCAGTCAGTATACGGGCAGTCAATGGCGTCTTTTTGCAGTGGCTTCTGGCGACATCATCTTGCAGATATGGGTAGATTGGGATGTTTCTATCTGCAAGGTGTTCATCGTGGCCGGGTCTTCTCAGTGATTCGTAGGAGGTGCTGCTGCTCAAGCGCTCCCGCATGGAAATTTGTTACTCCTGGGCGAATGTGTCAGGGTGTACGGATAGGCTGCTAGGAACTTCTGACCACTCTTAGGATCTTCGCAGGTGACAGCAAATGTTACGGCTCGGCTTGTTTCCCGCCAAAATTCCCAGTGTAGTAGTGTTTTTAGGTCCATTACAATCAAAAATGTTTCTTTCCATATAGGATATTCGTGAAGGCATTTCACTCCGGCGATGATTTCAGGGCCGCCTTCTTCCAATTGGCTTATAATTACGCTCGGTTTTAGACAGAGTTCTTTGATGTATGCGACGGCGTGCCTTCTCTCCCATTCTGGCAATTGGTGGCTCGGATGCACGACTCCAAACGGTGAGGCGTCGCAGGTCACCGTCAATGGAAGGTGTGTACTAAAACTTGGATAAGAACGGTTTTGATGTCTAATAAGTTTTTTATTTTTTGGAAGGCTTCTCCTATAAACCCCAAGTCCAAATTGTTTTTGTATCCAGTAGTCGGTGTAATGGTTCTGCTATTGTCACTTTGTGGAGGTAGTAACACATTCTAAAAAATTTATTAGTCCCAAAAATGCCTTGTTAGTTCAGTTTTGTTCCTTTGTTCTAGTGCGTCTTTAATAGCTTTGACTTTTTTTGTCAGTAGTGTTCTGTATACCCTCTCCGTTTCTATTAAGGTAGCCCCAGGAATTCGACAGTGATGCAGTCAATTAAAACGCATTTTTCTTTTTTTTACTTTTAGCCAGATCTCTGAATTTATTTATGTACTGTTTTTCTTTTAGTCTTTTTTTTTTAGTTGGGTCGCATCTTTGGCCGAAATATAGGACAATCGTCGAAATATGGTTATGACCCCTTTTATACCATTTAATAGGCGTTCCATGAGGCTCGAAAACGCCTGGGGCTACACTCACCTCCAAATTGCGAGTCTGTTTGCCACTTGAATGCCCCTTTGTGGGCACTATAGTTTGTGCTTCAGCCAGTTAATGGGTCTACTGGGCACGCTGTTGGTTAAGCTTTGAACTAGATTCTAGTTTTAGCGAAAAACTTTTCCTCCCCAAGAGAATGTAATAAGTGTGTATGACTGGCACCGGGTATGTGCTTTGTGCAATGCGTGGTTCAGGGTAGCTTTGTAGTCAACCACAAATTCGAAACCGACCGTCTGGTTTAATTTGGTGTTTAACGATCGGCGTTTCCCACTTAGCATTGGCCACAGTTCTAAAACCCCTTGGTCTATTAATTATTTTAGTGTTCCTCTATTTTTGCTTTCAGAGCAAAAGGAACTCGTCTGGCCTTTAGTCTTCTAGGGGTTACCTGGGTGTCTAGGACTAAAGGAAAATGGAGTCCCCTGATACCTGCCTAGGGGAGCCGTCAAAAAATCCTGGAACTCTTGGGATCAGGCTTTCTTCCCAGTCGGTTGCGGCCAACCCGGTCTACTCCGGTCATCCCGATGCCCAATTGGTGCAAACCATTCGATGCCCAGGAGGCTTGGTCGGGTCTTGGTCGACTATTGTCAATGGTAGTACTTCGACATGTTGTTTGTAGGGACTCGGAAAATTGTTTCCTAGGCCTACCACAGGAATTCAGTTTCCCTGGTAGTCTTTGAGGGTTAATTTTTGTCTCTGGGAGTTCTTTGAGTTTGATATCTGGGACCAGTTGTTTGATGGTGTTCCCATTGATACCATTGATTAGAAAAGCACGCAGAGCTCTACCTCCATTTTGCAGGGGCTGCCTTCTATTTTCTGGCGATTAATTTTCTTTCTTCCACTTTTCCGTCTGAGCGCTTCCGATAGGAAAGTCTGATGTGCTTTCTCTCGGTAGTGGCTCGCTTGTTCCTGCTGCCACTTTCTCTCAATTTGTTTTGGCTCAGTTTGTTGCGGGAGTTTGCTGCGTCTGTTTGGCTGAATTTTTTTTTGTTCTGCAGACTTGGTCGATATTGCCCTCTTTTCTTGCAAAGGCCCTGCAAATGGCTTGAGAAATTCTGCCAATTGGCCCGAGGATGTTCCCTCCGCAGCCGGCACATTCCCGCCAATTCTTTTTTCCGGCGCCCTTTTCTTGTTGGCGATAGGCGCGTGGACTTCGTCATCTTCCTCCCCGATTCTGACGTCTCGTCAATATCCTCGTGGTGAGTGAGTGGTGGGAATTGTTTCTATTCCCTCTGTCCAGGCTCGTTTTGTCGTTGTTCGTGTTCATCTTTTCATTTGGACAGCGATTTTTTCGCGGCTTCAGCGGCTGTGGGCTCGGCGATGGCTTCGGCTACGGTTATGCTTGGGCGTTTATTTAGCAGTTGCTCTGTATATTAGGAGTCTCTTAAACCCAGTATTACTCGATCCCGACATCGCCTCATCTAAATTTAGAAATTCGCATTGCCTCCCCCTATTTGTCGGAGGGCTTCCACAATTCAGCAATTGGTCTCGCCTTTCTTTCTTGCGTCTCTTCGGTAGGGAACTCTGCCACTTAATTTAGGTTTTGATACCACCCCAGTGCGTAGTGAGCCTTTAGTTATTCTTTTGGAGCTCTTGGGCCAAGTCAATTGCCTTCACAATCTCGGGCTTCGCCAAAGCTTTAGCCATCTGAAGATTTGGGCCCGCACAGTGTGTCAAGGAAAACAGCTTCTACGCTGGTATCTGAGATCTCTTCCATCTTCGGTTACTTTCCAAATACATTCTGGAAACGGTCTACTAGGATTCCCATCCTCTTCATTGGGATTGAAGGGTGCGGCGGCCGCATTATTTCTTGCCATAGTTTCTTTGTCTAGTTTTATTTGTCGGCCGCAGTCTCAAGTCTCAGCGTTCTAGGAAACGATCCCATTCCTCGTCGCCAGGTGCTATCCGTCCGCGGAAAAACGCGAGGCTTAGACCGGGTTTCAACAACAAAAGTCTTAATTATATACAGCAGTGGGAAACGACATTTGGCTCAAGCCGCGGCAGCCTTTTTATAGGCGATTTGCCTGCCGCGCTTGTACGCCAATGACAGGTATTTTAGTTTGCCGCCTTTGAGCGGTTTTTTGATTGTGCTTCCTATTGAACCAATCCCCAAATCAGGTTTTTTAGCCAATCAGAATCCTGTGTTAGGAGTCTACTATTCTATATAGAGAACACCAGGATATTTCATTTTTCTAGAAGAGGGGTAGGTGCTAACTTCATACATAAGCTTAGGTCAGACTGTAAGCGGTATAGTTCTAGGTTGTCCAGGTCCAAAATTTCAAGCCTGGTAGCATAAGATATTCTACTGTGAGTTGAGGAGTGGAGTATTCTCGTGAAATAACTCTGGACTTGCTCAATTGTATTAATGTCTGTTATACAGCGTGGATTCCAGGCAGATGACCTGTATTCGAGAATTGGTCTGGCGAAGGTTTTGTACTGGCTGGTTTTGCGCTGGGCAGGTTTAAAAGTGGCGCCAAATAAAGATGCTTTATGGAAATAACCACTGGGATAACCTTGCCCAATTTGCTAAGTCTGGATTCCTCAAAAACAGCGGCCGGATTCACATGCAAACGGTTTAGCCCGAGTCCAACAATGTTCTGACTTAATAACTTGAATCAAATCTTTTAACCAGTGGTCCAGAATGGAGTCCAACATTTAGGTTGGTAAGTGAGACAGTTGTCAGGTGAGCTTTGCCCCATTTTACAACTTTTCTTGCCACAGTTGTTGAGTGAATCACTGAAGTTCTTCCGTTAATAACCCAGTTGTTCATAGACCATTTTGATCTCCAGCCAAGGATAATTGGACATTGGGGGCCAAGTTAGAGGCATTAAAGGGAATTTATTCTACTTTTGTGACTTTGTTATTTTTGTGTCACTCTGCGGGTCATCACAGCAGTATTGCAGGCTAATTCCTGCCGACTGCCGGCAGTTCGAGTCTCACCAGTTCAAGGTTGACTCAGCCTTCTGTCCTTCTGAGTCAGCAAAATGAGGACCCAGATGGTTGGGGGCAATAGGCTGGTTCTGTAAACCGCTTAGAGAGGGCTGTAAAGCAGTGGGGAGCAATATATATATCTAAGGGCTATTGCTATTGCTATCCAAATGTAAATCATGTGACCATGGGGATTCTGCAATGAGCCATCAGTGTGAAAAATGGTCACTTTTTTCAGTGCCGTTGTAACTTCAAACGATCGCTAAGAGAACAGTAAGTTGAGGACTACCTGTATATATTTATTTTAGAACATTTATATGGCTGTCCACTCACACATGGCGACTCAAGGCGGCTGTCAGCTGGTGCTCCATTCAAAATCCAAGAAAGAAATATTTAGACTCCGTTAATCAGAGAAAATATATTTTTTACTGGAAGTCAAGTGGTAGCAACAAAAGAATTCTGAATCTGAGAAAATGGGTGCGTAAATCACATATACAAAGTAATGGCAATGTTCCCACCCCCAATAGTTCAAATAGTTCTTCCAATTAAAAGTTGTGAATATTATCATGTGGACATCTCCAGGTGGTGAGGAGGCTTCTGTCGGTTGACCTTGACATAGTTTGATAAAGGGTTGCAGCTGCGCATAGCATAGGAGAGAAAGCTAAGCAAGGAATAGAAACCTAAGCAAGAATGTACTCCCCCCCCCCCAGTTTATACAGTTCCAGGTTGTAACACCTCCAGCTCACTTCCCACAACTTTCCCCCTCCTCCCCCCCCTTACTTATGACAGCCGAAAGATGTAAAGCAAAGGGAGAAAGTCTTGAAGGCTGAAAATCTTGAAGGCTGACAGCGGCTTACACAGATATATAAAAATACCAGATAAAAGAAATAAAAAGAATAATAAAGAAAAATAGTAAAATAATAAAATAATAACCCCCAACATGCATTCATACAAGCCATTTAATGGACTCCATCCTGCTCTGAGTTCCCCAGGCCCGCTGGCTGAACCAGGTTTTCAGCGCCTTCCAGAAGAGTGTTAAAGAATTGTGGCCAATCTAACCTCCAGGGAATGATGTTCCAGAGAGAGGGAACCACCATGGAGAAGGCCCTTCTTCTGGGTTCCACCAGATATATCTCTCTAGGGGATGAAACCTGCAATATTCCTTGCCTCCCCACTCTAGTGGGTTGGGTTGATGTTACTGGCAATGGTCCCTGTGACGTGCGGGGGTGTGGCACAAAGGCAACACAGTCAAATAAGCAAGAAGATTCCCTTTAGCACCTCCAACTTTGCCCTCAATGTCCAGGTAACCTTCAGCTGGAGAAAACTCTCCCAAGAACAGTCTTTAAGTGGAGGAAATTCAGTCCGAAAACAAAGTACATACAAACTGTGACTAAAAATCCACACAAACCATGGTGCAGTAATTAACTTGACAGGGTAGAAGGAATTGCAGACTTGAAAGGCCAGCAAACAGTTTGGAAGATGCCAGGAACCCAGATAAGCCTTGACAATACAAGATAATTCACGATTTGTTCCCAACAATTTGCTGTGTGCAACTTCCCTTTTTAAACACTGTGTTCCCTGCTGCAGCTAATGAAAGGAATCAGGGCCCTTTCCTCTCCTGTAAGCCACACAACTCATGTTGCTCCCTTCTCCGTTCCTCCCTGCGTGCCCTAGGATGAAGAGGGGGTGGGCCTGGGTCTTCNCTGCGTGCCCTAGGATGAAGAGGGGGTGGGCCTGGGTCTTCCTCTGAATTCCCTCTCCCTTGCTCTACCTCTCCCCTGCTCTGTCCAGCTGAAATCTGCCCTTCCCCGGTTTCTTCCACAGCCAACGGAGCCACACTCCCTGTGAGCTGCTCAGCCTCCCCCTCCAAAACAGATTCCAACAGGGGCATGACAGTCCCCCAGATAACCTAACCTTCCTCAACCTAGTCAACATATGTAAAGGGTTCCAAACTCCATCCAAATATCAAGTTCTAGAGGTTGAGAAATATTTGACTTAATTATGTGATGTTGCTCATTATATCTTGACACAACATGCCAAATCACCATAAATCACAGTTAGCAACCTCAGATAGATAGGTAAAAACCAAGCTATATTAAGGTAAGATGTCATTCTCCCCTCCCGGGCACTCAGGCACACGTTAAAAATGAAATTCTGTTGTGAAATTCTGTTATGTTCACCATGCTGGTGAAGTGGGGCATTCAATTAAACCACAATATGGTGGACTGAGTCTCATGAGATTCACATGCTGTGTGAATCAAGCCACGATGGATACGGTAGTCCAGTAGATATAGAAGATTTAGACCACAGGTCTCCAAACTTGGCAATTTTAAGACTTGTGGACTTCAACTCTCAGAATTCTCCAGCCAGCATAGCTTGAATCGAAGTTCAAAAGTCTTAAAGTTGTCAAGTTTGGGACCTCTGATTTAGACAGAGGTTTTTCCAATGAAGAGTCTTCAGAGTTTGCTACCCACCAAAAACTTGAAACTCAGGAGTGCAACGGCCTCTTTTCAGAATAATACATTTTACTAAAACACTTAAGTTTTTGTGCAGTTCTGTTTTTTTTTTTAACAAAATTCCAGGAAAGATTGCCCCCAATCTTTGATTTTTGGCTACCTTGCATTAGTGATTCCCAACTTGAGGACTTCAATTCCCAGAATTCCTAGCAACGGGCTGTGCTACCTGAGGTGTTCTGGGAGTTGAAGTCCACTCACCCCACCATTGCCAGGGTGGGAAATGCTGCTCTAGAATATGAACAAGGCTCTTCTCGGACAATGTCTCCAAAGAGTTAAGTGAACAGAGAGTTGGTTTGAAAGAGAGAGCCAGAAATGTATTAAGAATTTCAATAAAAAGTGGAGCTGAGAGGAAAAAGGATGGAAAACAAATGTATAATTTGAATTTGCCCCCTTCTCTTCCCTCCAGCTTGAAACATCACCAAGTGTGAAAAGTGTTTTTAATCTGCATTTCTTTGCTTGGGAAGAAGAGAAATCCCAATATATTACCTTGAGCTTTTCTTAATGACTCCTTTTCTTTCCTCTTTAGACTCAGGTTTGATTTTGAGACAGATCCTAGCTGAACCATGTTTGGGCAACCTTGGGTGTTTTCTTGCTTGACTTAGAAGAAATTTCCATTAAGTCCAGGGAGTTGATTTGCAGGTAAGAAAGAATCCAACTCCTGGCAAAACAATAAATCTTTGCTTGCCTGCAGCTGGAATGTTCCATTTGCATTTTGGCCCAGCCAAGCCACACTCCTGATCCTGAAAGCTGGATTGCAGCTCCCATCATTAGCTGGCATGGTTGTGCTGGTTGGGGAAAATGGGAGTTGTGGTTAGGTAGAGGTAATGCACCATATGTGGTTTGGAGACCCTCTGAAGGGTCCTGAGCTCTGGAAGATGGGGGCTGGTGGAAGGTTTGCTCGCAAAGAAGTGGGAAAGAGTATTCTGATTTACTTCGTCTTTTGCCTGGAAGTTCACAATTAACAGTATGAAATAACCTTTTCTTGATTGTGTTTACTTTCCGGTTTTGCTTATACTAATGGTGCTATTGTTGTTTTTGTGTTTGGGTTAGAGTTTGAGATTTTAAAATGTTGTCAATCATGTTCCCTCCCCCCCAGCTGTAGGCTTTGGTGGATAATATGGATTGCAGTTTCCAGGGTTACTAATAAAGCCATCATAGTTTTAATATCTGAATGGTATAGCAGAAAACCTAATCTAGGCCATACAGGTAGTCCTTAGCTGATGACCACAACTGAGCCCAAAATTTATGTTGCTAAGTGAAAAATTTGTTAAGTGAGTTTTGACCTGTTTTACAACTTTCCTTGACACATTTCTTAAGTGTTAAGTGAATCACTGCAGTTGTTAAATTAATAACACAGTGGTTAAGTGAATTTGGTTTCTCCAAATGAGTTGTGTTAACTTTGCTTATCTGTGTTCTTGGCATCTTTCCAACCGTGTTGAGTTTTGCCAAGCCTTCACGTCTGGAATTCCTTCTCTTGCCCTGCCAGACTAATTACTTCATCTTGCCTTGACTGGACTTCAGGTTACAGTTTGTGTTGACCACATTTTGGACTTGATTCTCTGCAGCCAAAGGCTGTTCCTGGGAGAGTTTTTCTCCAGCCAGAAGGTAACCAGGACATTGGGGGCAAAGTTGGAGCTAATAAAAGGACTCCTACTGATTGGAGCTAATAAAGGGACTCCTACTGACTATGTTGCCTTTGTGCCACGCCCCGGATCATCACAGAAGGCAAGCTGTAGTGCTTAAAATTGATGTATTTTGAACATTGCAGGTGAAGCGCGTGCTCACAGCACCGGTTGTTAATCTGGTTGCAGCCCACCATTGGTGCAAATAAAGATGATACATCAAAATTCCCAGAGACAAATATCCTTTTAGGAATCAATCAATGTTTTGTGTCACTATACAGAGTTTCAAATGTCTGAAAATGCTTCTTTCTACATGGATCACGTAAAGAGGATGTGATTGGCAATATGAACTGGTACATTATGTGGGGTAAAAGAACACATTCCTTGTGATGACTTGGTTTCACACACAGTGCTAAGCGATCGTTGTTTAATCATGGTTGGTTGAATAACCCACAATGTGTTTGGTTTGTGCAACACACTAAACACGACGTGTTGTATCTCTTTCCAGGAGAGCCTCAGCTCAAGTTATCACCTGTAGGAGACTCGCTGTCTTGACCTACCAACTTGTTCAGATGACCCATTGCAAGACCAAAAGCTGGAGAGAAAGTTGTTTTGTGATGTTGGCTGCTACAGAGAGGAAGAGCCAACTCAGCTTTGAGCAAAAAAGTCATCTCACCTGAAACAAAAATGACTGATAAGCTGGAAGAGGGACTCAACAAGGAGGAACTGATGGAGGAATTGGGACTCGGCCAAAAGACATATCCCAGATCCAGCCATTTGGACACACAGATTAAGGATGAGCCAGGGAAAGGGCTACCCCAAACTCCAGGACAGCAATGGCAGGGATCCCCAAAAAGGAAACAGGCTCTTTTATCCAAACCGAGGAAACCCCAGCTGTCGGAGCTTTCCGTGCTGCAAGAGGACCTCAAGGCCTTTTGGGATGACCTGGAGAGGATGGAAGAGGCTCATTGGGGAGGAAGCAGACGGTCGCCTGGCCCTAGAGAAGCCAAAAAGGCCAACCTTGGCACCCAGGAGACTTATGGGAAAATGGCCATCTTGTGTGGGGAAGCCAGCTGCCAGGAGTGGCAGCGTCAACATTTTCGGCACTTTTGCTACGAGGAAGCCGAGGCCACCCAGGAGGCCTACATCCAGCTCCAAAAATTCTGCCATCACTGGCTGAAGCCGGAGAGGCACACCAAGGAGCAGATCCTGGAGCTGGTGATCCTGGAGCAGTTCCTGGCCATCCTGCCCCAAGGGATACGATGCTGGGTCCAAGAGGGTGGGGTGGAGAATTGTGCTGAAGCGGTGGGCCTGGCTGAGGAGTTCCTCCGAAAGGAGGACCAGAATCACGAAGACGAGGTGAGGGTGAGTAGTTTGTGAGGAGAAAAAGAAAAGGAGTTCCAGAGTTTAACCTAATCCACTCTTTGGATTTTACATTTTCATGTGTTAACGTAGGGGTGGGATTTATTCAGGGTTTTGCAGCGTTAATTCAGCACCAGAAAAATAAACACAGAGGGCTGATGCTTCATTTAATGTCTTTATAAACATAATGTTATGTATTTATTTATTTTATTTTTTATTTGTCAGTTGCTTACAATATGACGGGTATAAGTAAAAACATAGTTATGAATACATGGATACATATAAGAAAAATAAAATGTATATATAAAAGAAACAATAGGACAGGCTGACTTTGTTACCAAGCTCTATTCCAGTTTATGAATATACTCTGACAGAATTCGACCGGTTCGGACCAGTTCATACGAACCAGATGTTAAAGTTACATCCGGTTTGCCAAACCGGTATTTCAACCAACTGGCTGGCCCGGCCCACCCTTCCCCTCCCAGGAGTCTCCACGTGATGCTGGTTAAGTGCAGGGTCAGCGTGGAGGCTTGGGGAGGGGGAAAAAACGGCCCATTCAGAAGTCCAGAAATGGGCCTGTTTCCGGCTTCCAGAGGGCCTCCAAAGCCTGGGGGAAGCCATTTTCGCTCTCTCAGAGGCCGGGGGAGGCCTCTGGACCTTTGAGAGGGTGAAAAACGGCCCTCTCAGAAGTACCAGAAATCCAGAATAGGGCCTGTTTATGGCTTCCGGTAGGCCTCTAGAGCCCGGAGGAGGCCATTTTCACCCTCCCAGAGGCCGGTGGGAAGCCTCTGGACCCTTGGGAGGGTGAAAATGGCCTCCCCTAAGCTCTGGAGGTTCCGATAAGCCACACCCACCATGGCCACGCCCACCCAGCAACTGGGCAGCGAACGTTTGAATCCCACACTGCGACTTTTGAATCCCACACTGTATGTTTATTGTGTTCATGAGAAATCTTGGTCCCTCTGATCCTCTGAAGTATTTACAGGTAGTCCTCAACTTATAAACATTTGTCGAGTTCAGAGTTACCATGGCTTTGAAAAAAAGTGCCGTATGGCACAGCCGGCTGCTGCACAGCCATTGCAGCATTCCCATGGTTATATGATCAAAATCCAGATGCTGGGTAACCGACTCATATTTATGACGGTTGCAGGTGATTTCCCTTTTGCGATTTCCCTTTTCCCTTTTGCGACCTTCTGATGAGCAAAGTCAAATGGGGAAGCCACTTAATAACCACATTACTAATTTAACAATTGCAGTCATTCACTGAATAACTGTGCCAAGAGAGCTTGTAAAATGGGAGCTTACTTAAAATCCCACCCCACCCCTTTCCCCATTAAAAATGACATACCCAGTTCCTGCAACTGTTCTTCGTATATTTTAACCTCCATCATCTTGATGGCTCTTCTCTGCATTCTTCCTTTGCTTTTTTTGCTTTGATTTCTTTCTCCATTTCAGGTGTCAGGTTCATTGGAAGAGGCATGTTATGATGTTCCCAAGGCCAGATCTTTAATTCGCAGCAGACACAACGTAGCAAAGATGAGCAAGATCGCAACACGGAAAGCAGAAATTATTGTGGTATGTGAGAGTCTAGCTAGCCCTGATGCCATGTTGAGAAAGGCTGATTTATATATATGTGTGTGTGTATGTGTGTGTGTGTAGTATTCAGCTTTGTTCGGGTATTTTCCCAAGTCATTACAGTTGTGCTTTTAAAGTTGTAGCAACGTTTCGGCAGAATCTCATCTACCATCATCAGGCTTCTGTACTGAGTTCATCTGCGAGTCAGGCTTTCACAGCCATTTCAATTTCAAATTTGGGGCTAGCCTACTGCTGTGTTAGAATGTTTTTTTTCTTCATCCTGATTGGTTGGGAGTCTTGGTCTGTTAGTCATATACCAAGGACTCCCAACCAATCAGGATGAAGAAAAAACCATTCTAACACAGCAGTAGGATAGTCCCAAATTTAAAACAGAAACAGCTGTGAAAATCTGACTCGCAGACGAACTCAATACAGAAGCCTGATGATGGCAGATGAGATTCTGCCGAAACGTTGCTACAACTTTAAAAGCACTACTATAATGACGTGGGAAAATACCCAAACAAAGCTGAATACCATGCATATAGATACCCAAGGAATCTTAAGAAAACACACACACACACACATATGTATGTAAGTCCTTTTACTTTATTGTCATTGCACCTCGTACAACGAATCAAACACCATCTTCAATGCACATCATGACCATGAAAATAAACACAAACACACATCCTCCACACTCCACACATTGAACTGAAAACCCCTGACACCGCACCAACTGCATTATATAGTAGAATTCAATAGAGCTACTGCCCTGAAGCAGTAGGAGCCATTTTTAGCCTATTTGTCCTTGTTTTTTATTCTCCTGTACCGTCTCCAGATGGTAATAGTTCAAAAAAAAAAAAAGGATGCCCAGGATGAGATGGATCTTTGAGAATGTTTTGAATTTTCTTTAGGCAGCAGGAGCTATAAAGCTCTTCCAAAGAGGGGAGAGGGCAACCCATGATCCTCTGGGCAATGAAATTAACCCTCTGGAGCGCTGTCCTATCTGCCACTGTGCAATTGGCAAACCATACAGAGGTGCATGTAATTAAGATACTCTCTATGGTGCAGCGGTAGAAGGTCACCAGCAGTTTTTCATTCGGTTGTGTGTTTTCTGAGAAGTCTCAGGTAGTATAATCTCTTCTGGGCCCTTTTGACCAGGGCTGCAATGTGAGCGCCCCAGGTCGGGTCCTCTTTTAGGGTAACACTCAGAAACTTAAAACTGGCCCCTTGCTCCACTCGGTCTCCATTGATAAGCAAGGGCTGGACTGTTCTGTCTGATCTGTTCCTTCTATAATCCACTATAAGCTCCTTGGTCTTATTGGTGTTGAGGACCAAGTTATTGTCTCCATACCACAAAAGCAACCAGTCCACCTTATCTCGATAGGCAGAGTCATGCCCCCTTGAGATTAGTCCCACCACTGTTGTATCATCTGCAAATTTAATAATAGTATTACTCGCGTGAGTGGGAATGCAGTGTCTAAATCTAAATCTCTGAATAAAAGCCAGGGTAGTTTAAAATAAGCCAGGGGCAGATAAAACCTTAAGAGGAAAAAAATACCCAACAACAATAGAGAACAGGAAAAATGGTTTCATCACTGAAAATATTTTGCCGAGTAAGCAAAATATCTCCAGACATGCAAAAAGTTAGGAAGATGCAAATGTGTGAAATCAGCCTTAATGGCTGAGTGATTATCAATACAATAAAAAATATGGACCCAAATTAAGCTGGGTCATGCTCAGCCTCCTGGAAGTGTGAACCAAGTTCAAATCCATCTTGGAGGACTTGGATAAAAAGTCATCACTGACTTACAACAATTCGTTTAGTGACAGTTCAAAGTTAACGATGGCACTACAAAAAACGTGCCTTATGACTGGTTCTCACATTTACAACATTGTAAATGTGCGGCCACCACCAGGCAGAGGGTGCTCTTCCCTAACCTTCAATGCATCCTCAAGGGTGAGCAATCCTACAGCTGTCTTGAGTTGCAGGAAAAATTTCCATCGTGGTTTAAGCCCAGCCGAACGCTAGGATGATGAGCCTTCACAATGCTCGGATTGTGGGAAGGACTTGGTGCCTATGAAGCAAGGTGCCTGTTGATCCAAGGTTTGGATCAACAAGAGGTGGTTTACAGGTGTTTAACCTGTGGGGAAAACTTTACTCTCTACTCCGGTTTCATGAAACATGAGAAGATCCACATGGGGGAGGAGTTGTGTCCTCCTGTGGGCAGCGGACAAAGATACCAACCACGGGGATGTCTTTCTAACTTGGAACAGCAGTTTTCAGGCGGAGAGAAGCCCTATCAGTGCCCAATTTGTGGGAAGAGCTTCAATAACAGCTCAGCTTTTCAGTTCCCAAGCAAATCCATACTGGGGAGAGACTCTATACGTGTGCCAATTGTGGGAAAAGCTTCAGCCAAAGATCCAATCTGATCTTGCACGAGAAAACTCACATGGGAATCAAATCCTTCCAGTGTTCAGATTGTGGGAAGATTTTCCTACGGAGCTCCGATCTGGTGAGGCATGAGATCACCCACACCGGAGAGAAACCGTACACCTGCTCGTAGCGTGGCTGCTCCTTCAGCCACAACTCTACTCTGATTGCTCACGAGAGAACCCACACTGGGGAGAAGCCTCACAAGTGTTCGGTCTGTGGGAGGAGCTTCCGGCACCACTTGGGCCTTATCAAACATGAGAGGACCCACACTGGAGAGCAGCCGTAGTCATGTCCGACCTGCGGGAAGAGCTTCAGCCAGAGTTCAGGGCTTACTCTTCACTTGCAAACTCACACGGGTGAGAAGCCCTACCAGTGCTTGGTTTATGGAAAGAGCTACACGCAGAGGTCCAAGTTAACGAAACACGAGACGACTCATTTGGTTGAGATGGTGTAGCTAACTCAGGGAAGAGGATCAATTTAGGGACTCCTGGACCTTGATGGTCTGACTAGGGCAGTGGTGGCTAACCTTTTTGGGCTTCTGTGCCAAAAATTGTGCATGTGCTTGCATGCTCACCCTCGATTGCATGCTTGATTCTGATTTTATGACCTTTATTGTGGCTGTTGTTAAGCAAATCACCCTAGTCACAAACTGAATTTGAGATAATTCAACAAACTCATTGTGTCAGGGCTCCGGTAGTTACTCCCATTTAAATCCTGAGTCTCAAGCTGAACTTCCAAAACTTCAAAAGGATTTATTGGGAATTAACATGTCCGGCACTGCCTGGGTGTAGCCGACTCTGAGACACATCATTCATTGTCACCCTTGACCCTGGTTTTTCCCCCCCCTCCTCCTGGGTGTATCATAATTCATATTCTCCAATGGGACACATCCATAGCCCAGAGTCATCAATCATGCTCTCCAGTTAGAATTTTGCGCCGGCAGAAACTTCAGTCGCCTCCTTACTATCTTTGAAAATATTTATGGAAGGCAGTTTCGGTTTTGCAACCGAACTGCTGCACTGCTTCTCCCTCCCTTTCTGCTGGCAACTCTAAAAGACCAGAGAAATATTTTATGAGTTGGCACAAGGTTTGTTGAACAATAAAAAAAGCAGAGCACGGAAAAAAAGGATCCAAGATGGATACAGAAAATCGAAGAGAGGTTTTGGAGGCCTGGCTCATATTCCCGTTGTGTCCCAGTGTACGCCAACAACTTGGGAAAGCCCAGTTTTTGAAAGAATGATTTGTGCTGCTAAGATTCCTGCCGTTTCTTCCTCCCAGTCCCCAACCTATCGGTATATCAATCCACGCAACAACTTCTCCGTCCTCCTTTTTGAAGACTAGTGTTCTGACCCAGGCTTCGTAAATTGTAATTGTTCACAAGCTTGTTTTAAAAGCAAAACCTATTTTATTGCAATGCTGGGAATTGTTTTCATTCCCAGCCGGAACTAATCTTAAACAGTCCCCCCAAGATAAGTGGGATATTTTTATGGAAAACCAGAAGTCATTGATATTTTTTGACGAAAAACATCGTAAATTGTGGTCATGACACCACAGTTCCTGTTTGAGGAATTCTGGAAATTGAAGCCTATGCATCCTTCAAGCTGCCACGGTTGAAAAAAAAACAGAGGATTAGGCTGATGATAGGTTTCCCCCCATGTTTTTTTTTTAATCTTATGCTCTTGTTAGACGAATTTTCTTGGTCTGATTTTCATGAACCCAGTCACAAATAAACACAAATGTCAGCTGCTGGAAGTAGAGTATTCATTCAACCATATACAGTGGTTAACAGAATACCAGAGTTGGAAGGGACCTTGGAGGTTTCTAGTCCAACCCCCTCATTCATGCAGGGGACTCTATACCATTCCAGACAAAGTGGCTGCCCAGTTTCTTCTTAAAAGCCTCCAGTGATGGTACACCCACAACTTCTGGTGGCAAACTGGTTAATTGTTCTCCTTGTTAAGAAATGTCTCCTTAGGTCTAGGCTGCTTTTATCCTTGATTAGTTTCCATCCATTGTTTCTTATGTTGGAAGAATTATCCTTCTGGTTTCAGTTCCAAGTGGGGGAAAAGATACTGGAAACATGGGTGCTGTTTGGAAAGATGGTTTCAGGGTGGACAAGACCACGTGGCTTGGAGATGCAAAGAAGGAAGGGCTGAGATGCTGAGAGTCCCTAGGTTTTATACCCGCTGTTGGGATTTGAATTTGAGCTTGTATTCTGATTGGTTGTGAGTCTGCCATGGGTCCATGCAGGGGCAACTCTAGGCTGTCCTGAGTCCCAGGCTTGGTTGAGCCTTGCTGGGTGATGATGTAGTAAAAGGGCTTTGGGCAATACCTATTATACCTGGAGATCTTTGTTATGTAAAATAGGCTGGCCTAGGCCAGAGTAATGGCCCATTAGCAAAGGGGGGGGGGCTGAGTTTCTGCTTCCGAGTTTCTACTCTTTTTAGGGGAAATATTCTGCTTTTTAATATTTCCTAGGATATTTCATTTTTCGAGGAGAGGGGTGGGTGATAACTTCCTACACTTGTCTTTGGAAAACAAGTTGACCCTTTCTTCTTTGTGAAAGCCCCTCAAATATTGGAACACTGTTATGATAGAATGGAATGGAATGGAATGGAATAGAATAGAATAGAATAGAATAGAATAGAATAGAATAGAGTAATGGAACAGAACAATGGAATGGAATAGAATGGAATGGAGTGGAGTGGAGTGGAATAGAATAGAATAGAATAGAATAGAATAGAATAGAATAGAATAGAATAATGGAACAGAACAGAATAATGGAACGGAATAGAATAGAATAATGGAATGGAATAGAATAGAATAGAATGGAATAGAATAGAATAGAGTGGAATGGAAAGGAATGGAATGGAATGGAATGGAATAGAATAGAATAATGGAACAGAACAGAATAATGGAATGGAATAGAATAGAATAGAATAATGGAATATAATAGAATATAATAGAATAGAATAGAATGGAATGGAGTGGAGTGGAGTGGAATGGAAAGGAATGGAATGGAATAGAATGGAATAGAATGGAATAGAATAGAATAGAATAATGGAACAGAACAGAATAATGGAATGGAATAGAGTAGAATAATGGAATAGAATAGAATATAATAGAATCGAGTGGAGTGGAGTGGAATGGAATGGAATAGAATAGAATAGAATAGAATAGAATAGAAAACTTTATTGCCCAAGTGTGGTTGGACATGCAAGTAATTTGTCTTGGTGTAAATACTCTCAGTATACATAAAAGAAAAGATACATTTGTCAAGAACCACAAGGTACAACACTTAACGACAGACAGAGGATACAATCAACAATCAAATCATACTAGGAAACAGTCAAGTGGGAGGGGATGGATGATGAGGAGTGGTGAGAAGATTAACAGTAATAGTCTTGTACACTTTATAAATAGTTGAACAGTGTTGAGGGAAATATTTGTTCAGCAGAAGGATGGCTTTCGGGAAAAAACTGTCCTTGTGTCTAGTTGTTCTGGTTTGCAGTGCTCTGTGGTGTCATTTTGAGGGAAGGAGTTGAAAGAGTTTATGTCGGGGATGTGAGGGGTCTGTAAATATTTTCACAGCCCTCTTTTTGACTCGTGCAGTCTAAAGGTCCTCAACTGAAGGCAGGTGGGTAGTAATTGTTTTTTTCTGCAGTCCTAATTATCCTCTGAAGTCTTTCTCTGCCTTGTTGGGTTGCAGAACCAAACCAGACAGTTATGGAGGTGCAGATGACAGACTCAATAGTTCCTCTGTCGAACTGGATCAGCAGCCCCTTGGGTAGTTTGAGCTTTCTGAGTTGGTGCAGAAAGAACATTCTTTGTTGTGCTTTTTGGATGATGTTTTTGATGTTAGGTGTCCATTTTAGGTCATGTGATAGAGTAGAACCGAGAAATTTGAAGGTCTCTACTGTTGATACTGTGTTGTCTAGTATTGTAAGGGGTGGCAGTATGGGAGGGTTTCTTCTAAAGTCTATCACCATTTCTACGGTTTTGAGTGTGTTGAGTTCCAGATTGTTCCGGTTACACCACGAGGCAAGCTGTACAACCTCCTGTCTGTATGCAGATTCATTGTTGTCTCCAATGAGACCAATCACTGTTGTGTCATCAGCAAACTTCAGTATTTCAACAGATGGATCATTTGAGATGCAGTCATTGGTATATAGGGAGAAGAGAAGTGGAGACAGCACACAGCCTTGGGGGATTGGGGGGGCTGTGCTCCTGCCCTGCCCTTTGATTGTGAGGTGTGTATGTTACATGTGTATATTTGGATGTTGCCCTGAGGACCTGTGAAGTCTGGGAAGGACAATTGATCTCAGATATGTAGATTTTTTCCTCGGTGTGGAGTTTATTAATAGAGAGGATTGAATTGTGATTGATCCTTATATTGAGGGGATTTTGTTTTTTTGATGGAGCCAACGGGAAGTGCTCTTAATTTTAGTCCCAAGTGTCAAATACAAACCAAGAGGGTTGTTGTTGTTGTTGTTTTTTCTGTATCTTTATTTTGAGGTTTGCTAGCAGATCTGTGTCTTTTAATTTTCGAATTTTCTGAAGAAAGTGATGCCCTCACTTGAGACCTTCAAAAAGAGACTGGACTGCCATTTGTCAGAAATGGTGTAGGGTCTCCCGCTTGGGCGGGGTGGACTAGGTGACCTATCAGGTCCCTTCCAACTCTGATTATCTGTTATGCGAAAGACTCAAATCCCTGCTTTTCAACCTGCTGAGCCTTCCAAACATTCAATCCAGCCAGGGGCTTTCCAGAAAAAAAAGAAAAAAAAAATATCCATTCACCCTCCTCCATGAAGCCAGCTTTCCCCAGCCTGGCACCTTGCAAGCTGCAAAGTCCAGAGCCCAGAACTGAATAAGCACGATGGGAGTTGGAGTCCAACATCTCTGGAGTTCGGACCTGTCAGATCCCCGAACGGAACGTCCAGGGTGATGGAGCCCGCCACCCCGATTCCTAGAGGGACCGTACGAACGCGCGATCGAGGGGAGTCGATAAAAGGGAAGGCCACCCCGATTCCTAGAGAGACCTCACGAACGCCCGAACGAGTGGGGGGGGGCATAAATAGCGAAAGCCACTTCCTGTTCCTTCTCCCTTACGTTTCCCCCCTCCTCGCCACTTCCTCTTCTCTCGTTCCCCCCCCCGTCCCCCCCCCCCCCCCCCCCCCCCCCCTGCCCTTTTGCCCCCCCTCTCCCCCCCCCCCCCCCTTTCCCCCCCCCCC
>BHFT01018861.1:0-32111 GCA_004320025.1 Laticauda laticaudata | reverse complement strand
TTCCCCCCCCCCCCCCCCCCCCGCGGCTGGTTTTTGCAGACAAAAGGAGTTTGGGGGGTGGGGGGAAGAGCCCGGAGTGGGGATGGGGAGGGAAGGGAGCGCAGCCGCTGAACTGGGGAAGGTGGGAGGGGTCCTGCCCCGCCCCCTTTAAAGGGGGAAGGGGGACCCCCCCCCCAGTAAAAGCTCCCTTTGCTTCCCTGCCTGAAACCTGATCTGAGCTCTGCAGAAGCAGACAGATGTCAAAGCCTTTCCTTGCATGGGGAAAAGGGGGAGGGGAGGGGATTGCAGCCAAACCTTTGCAAACTGGGGTGCCTTTATTTTATTTTATTTTATTATTTTATTTTATTTTATTTATAATTTTATTTGTCACGTTGACCTGGGTGCTCATCTCTCTCACGAAGTGGGCGGGATGCAAACAGAACCAGGGATCAGATCGTTTCATTTGCAAACGGTTTGTTGGTTGCAAACCCTTAGCAACAACCATCATAGAGATAGATTTCAGTTGCGATCAAAACCAGTTTCCCCGCTGTGAACGAGTGGAGACGGATTGCCTTTAGAAGTTGTGGTTGCTCCATCCCTGGAGGCTTTTCAGAAGAGACTGGACAGCCATTTGTATGAAATGGTATATAATAAGGGCTTGTGCTCAGGCAGGGGGTTGGACTAGATGACCTCCAAGGTCCCTTCCAACTCTTTGTTATTCTGCTATCCCTGTTAAATAAACAAAGCCACAAGAGGAAAGGTATTAGAAATATTACCAAGGGGCAAACTCCCTCTAATGACATCTCCAGCTTGTTTGGGGAAAAACCCCACATTTTGAGGGTTTTCTGGAATGTCCTAAAAGTTGGGGCTGACCTCATCTGGAAGGCTGTGATCCTGAGGATGAGTGAAAGGCAGATGGATGATTGACATCCCCCTTCCCCTGTTTTGTTAAGGCCTTGCTGGATTTGATGGTGCAGTGTAACAAAAGGAAAGGGCTTCAGGCCTTTTAGGCACATTAGTGGGGCTTCAAGGTTGGACACCCCACCTTCAACTCAGTTTGGCTTCTCAACCTTGAATGAAAAGAACCAGAATGGACTTTGGGGGGAGGAGAAGCTAAACCCTGCTTGCTAAACCTGGGCTGGGCAGGCAGAACAGAGGAGACAAGTATCTTCATCAAAGATTTCTGTTCAAAGTTACAACTGCAAAAGCTAATTGAAGAGGGGTGCTTGCCAGGCCCAGTGCTTTATTTATCATAAATGGCAGGTTGTTGTTTTTTTTTTCCTGCCAAGCTGTGTGGTTTAAAGTGGAGCTTTTATCTACCTTTCTCTTTGCATGATCGAAGAAATATGTAAGGAGGGAAAATGCTTTGGGAGAACAAGTCTAGAATGTTCCTGCTGGAGTCTTAGTCATTTGAAATAAACCCATTTATAATAATAATAATCCCCTTTCCCTTTTCTTCCGCTATCTGTCTCGGAGAAGAAAAACTTGAATAGCCGATGTGATATTTTGGACTGAAGTAAGATCTTTATTTGGATCGCTCGGTGTCTTTCCAAGCGAGAGTCAATCTCTAGAAGGTGGAGAGAAAAAAACTAAGGATAGAAAAAAGTGAAGCGTTTGTTTGCTTTCAGATGGCGATCAAAGAGATGAGTCACCGAAATTGTCCCCTCTGTACGTGTGCTCAGTTTCATCTTGTCACATAATAGGAACTACTTGGACTGAGCAGGTGTTCCGTGCAATAGAAAAAGGAGGATTTTTTTATTTTTTTATTTATTTAACTGTATTTAAAGCCTGTCCTCAATCCAAATGAGGTTCTGAGGGGACCATAATATTTTTTAGATGTATTTATTTAATACAGGTAGTCTTTGACTTAGAACCACGATTGAGCTCAGGTTTTCTATTGCTAAGCAAGACAGTTGTTAAGTGAGTTTTGCCTCATTTTACGACCTTTCTTGCCACAGTTTAAGTGCACTGGTTCGCTTAGTGACACGGTTGTTCAGTGGATCTTGCCGCCCTGTTGTCTTTGCTTATCAGAAGGTTGCAAAAGGTAAATCACATGACACTTCCCTCCGGGTCCCTGCAACTGTCATAAATATGTACCGGTTGCCAAACATCTGAATTTTGATTGTGCGACCATGGGGGAAAGCAGCAACAGTCGTAAGTGTGAAAAATGGTCATCAGACACTTTTTGCAGTGCCATTTGTCACTAAACAAACAATTGTAAATTGAGGTTACCTGTACAATGTAGAGGTGGCCTTAATTCCAGAATACCCTGACATTAAAAAAGTAAAAACAATTATGAAACAGATAATAATGAGCATCCATGAGGTAAATTCTGTAAGGCAACAAAACACTCTAGACCAGGGTGTCACCAGCCTTTTGGACCTCAGGGACCACCAAACTCATCATTTTAAATCCCGCAGACCAGAGACCCTGGGAAAATTCCCAAAAAAGTCTGCAAGAAAGTTCCCCACCCTGTTTTCCTACCGATTGATCATTCTTTATTTGGGATCGCAGGATACCATCTCCAGCTCCATTCTCAAGAGGAGAAAAAGAGAGAGACTTTTGGCTGCACACAAGGAAAGCAGCAGAAGTCTTTCTTTGTCTCCCCCAAACTCCGCCAGAAATGAGTCTTTGCCAGCACAGCCTCTTGGAGCAGGATGCCTTGCAGGATCATTTCTGGCGGAGTTTGGGGAGAGAAAGAAAGACTTTTGCTGCTTTCCTTGTGTGCAGCCAAAAGCAGAAGAAGAAAGAAGCGGAAAGAAGCAGCCCGGTGGCCAGACGAGGCGAGTGGGACAAGTTCCCCCCCCTCCCCGTCCACCTTCCCCCCCTCCCCTCACCATCTGTTTGCAATGCAAGCGAGAGAAGCCTCGTGTTCCCATGGGCCATGTGGGCTTGTGTTTCCATGCAGCCTGGATTAATTGCCTTGGGGGTGACATTTCTCTGTGGACCAGCAAGATTTTCTCACAGACCTCCAGTTGTCCCTGGCCCACTGGTTTGCGACCACTGCTTTAGAAAATAGCTTGACCCCTTCCTCTCTGTAGCAGCCCCTCAAATATTGGGACACTGCTATCATGTTTCCCCTGGTCCTTCTCTTCACTAGATTAGATTTTATTCTCTAAAAATAATCCCAACTGGTGAGTGCCTCTGGAAGAGCACAATCAACCAGAAAGCAAAACATTAACAATGAGATCCAATAAAAGCTCATGGATAACTAAACACATTGCGCAGATTATTCCATTAAAGCAGATTCCATACTGGCTGGAGAATTCTGGGAGTTGAAGTCCACAAATCTTAAAAAGTTGCCAAGTTTGGAGACCTCTGCATTGAAGGATTGCAGAGATGGTCCTTCGATTAAAGGGCCAGGTACCGCCAGCTGTGGGAACAAAATGGTACTTTAGCTAGTTCTTCAAGTGAGGATACAATGGGCCATCGCTACTTCCTGAGGGAGAGAACTCCATAATTTGAGGACACTGCAACGAAGGCCCGTTGAGGGTTCATGCACCTCATCTGCCTCACTTAGGAATCTGGACCAGCAATGGGCCCTTTCTCAATGATCAAGCAGGCATAATTGCAGGCAGTCCTTGGACTTACAACAGTTCATTTAGTGATCGTTCCAAGTTACAATGGCACTAAGAAAAAGCAACTTATGGCCGTTTTTCAGATTTCCAACCATTGTAGCCTCCCTAGGGTCATGCAATCAAAATTCAGACGCTTGGCAACCGACTCATCTTTCTGACGGTTGCTGTGTTCCCCCAGGGTCATGTGATCACCTCAGTGGTGGGATTCGAATTGTCTTATCACCAGTTGGGTGGGCGTGGCTTGGTGGGAGCGCTTTGCCTAACGCATGCTTTCCTCACACCAGCTGAGGCCTGCAGCGCCAATCAACGGGTGGGAAGGCCGATCCTGCGCTTTTCTCTCTTTTTTCCTCTCAGGATTTTTTTCCTCCTCTCAGCTGATCGTCAGCTTTTTTTTTTTTTTTTTTTTTCTTTTCGTNTTTTTTTTTTTTTTTTTTTTTACTACCAGTTTGGCCGAACTGGTCTGAACCAGTAGCATACCACCACTGGATCACCTATTTGCCACCTTGTGACAAGCCAACTCAATGGGGAAGCCAGGTTCAACTTTACAACCCTGTGACTTTCATGTAACACGTATCAATAAAATAAAATAAAAATAAAATGTACCCCCCCAAAAAATTCATGTAACAACGACAGCGATTCGCTTAACCTCTCTGGCAAATCTCATTTAACGAATGTCTCACTTAGCCAGAATGATTTTTGGGACTTAATTGTGGTCATAAAGTTAAGGACCATCGGTATAGTCTTTTTGGAATGTCACCTGGTTCATCTTTCTTTTGTTTTCTTTTTTCAACGAAGTGAGCGGCTGGCGGACAGATGGACGACAGTGAGGAAACCGTCGACATGAAGACTCCCGGATTCCTGGAACCATGTGTTTCCTTCCTGGAAGCAGCCCCTGACATTTCGGGTTTCCGCAAAGTAGAAGGGATCTGTGAGATCCAACACGGATCGATGGGTCTGCCCAGCATGATCCCTGTGCTGGAAGAGGGCCATCCCGTCGTCGAAGGGACGTCTTACATATGCTCTGATTGCGGGAAGAGTTTCTGCAGCATCTCCAGCCTGATCAGCCATCAAAAGCGAAACCACTCGGGGGAAAAGCCCTACAAGTGCGCAGACTGTGGGAGGAGCTTTCACCAGAGCTCGGATCTTGTGAAACACGAGAGGATCCACACAGGAGAGAAGCCCTATCAGTGCACTGTGTGTGAGAAGCGGTTCAACCAACGGTCCTACCTGATCGTACACGAACGCTTTCACACAGCGGAGAAGCCGTACAAGTGCTTCCTCTGCGGGAAAAGTTTCTGCTCCAACGCCCACCTCATGACCCACCAGAGGACCCACACGGGGGAACGGCCCTATCAGTGTCCCGAGTGCGGGAAGCGTTTCACCACCAGCTCCAACTTCGTCAACCACAAAAAGACCCATACGGAAGAAAAACCTTTCAACTGCTCCCTCTGCGAGAAGAGCTTCAAGCGCAGCTCGAACCTGATCCAGCATGAGAGGACCCACACGGGTGAGAAGCCGTATACCTGCCTCACGTGTGGGGAGAGTTTCGCGTCCAATTCGGGCCTTGTGAAACACCAGCGGAGCCACACGGGGGAGAGGCCTTTCAAATGCTCGTACTGTGGGAAGTGTTTCAGCCAGAGCATGATCCTCACCCAGCACGAGAGGACTCACACGGGTGAGAAACCCTGCAAATGCCCGGCCTGCGGAAAAAGCTTTCGTTCCAGCTCGGATCTCGTGAAGCACAAAAGGATCCACACGGGGGAGAAACCCTACAAATGCTCCCTGTGTGGGAAAAGCTTCACCACCAGTTCGGATGTGGTGAAGCACGAACGGACCCACACGGGCGAGAAGCCTTACAAATGCGGCACTTGTGGAAAAAGCTTCAGCCAGAGCGCGCACCTCATGCAGCACCAGAGAATCCACACGGGGGAGAAACCCTACTCCTGTCTGATTTGCGGCAGGTGTTTCACCTGCAGCGCGCACTTAGTGGTCCACAAACGGACACACAAAGACGGGGAGGTGTTAAAAATATAACTGTCGGTGTTGTCTCATGCTGGTGGCTTGCATTTACTAGCAGGCCTGCTCTGTATGTGTATGAGGGAGAGACAGACAGAACCAAGATGCTATCTGGAGACAAAACTAATCCCAACTTTTGTCTGCTGCCACGAAGCCAGATATCTCGAAACCTAACTAGAATCCAGAATAGAGAACAATAGGAAAATATGACCTTAGAAATGGATCTGTTTTTATTATGCATGGGAAAAAAAAAAATAAGTGAGGAGAGAAGCCATAATTTTCCCCACTCCAATCCAGACGGGGGCGGGAGAAGGTCTGGAGCTTGCTCTGCAAAATTGGCGGTAAACCTGAAATGAAATTAACTGGATTACACTCGCCAAACCCAGTATATTATGATTTTCATGAATTGTGATGTGTGGTTCCTTTGTAATAAATAGATGGTTGGGGGTTGTGTGTGTTTTCTCTGGGCCTTTTTTTGACGTGGGCCTCAATTTTTGGGCTGGGCCAAGTTGGAAACTCTGAAATCGCAGATTTTTTTTTTCCCCTGACATTCGAGTTATCCTCAGCAGGTTCTGCAGGAGAGGTCAAAAAAGCTGAAAGGGCAGCCGCAACCTTATAGAATACAAGTCCTGCCTCTTTTTTAAAAATACAGGTAGTCCTCAACTTACGACCACAATTAAGCCCCAAGATTCCTGTTGTAAAGCGAGACATTTGTTAAGTTCGTTTATTGGCCATTCATAGTGACAGTGGCACCGAAAAAAGTGACCTTTGACCATTTTTCACATTTATGACCATTAACAGCATCCCCATGGTCGTGTGATTTACTGTTCCGACTAAGGTTTCTTGAGTCAGTAACAATCAAATGCTTAGTCCCCAAAATCCTATTTTTATTTCAACAGCTGTGAATCATATTCATTCACAGCCCATAATGAGTCCCAAACAGTTTGTGACTTGTCCAAGAGACGTCTGCCATGGTCTTTTCAGGAAAAGGCTGATAAGCACTCACCTTTATCTCCCTTGAAATGCTGCCAATGACTAAATTGCCAATCAGCTGTACAAGGCCAAACAGAGCACAAAATCAACACAGAGCTTCAGAGTTTAAACTGACCAGAACCAAACCAGACCAGACCAAAGTTGCTTCCTGCAAAGGCTCATATCCCTTTGCTTCTCCTTTGTGTCTTATGGGAGGGGCCAATCATCTCCAAGCCTTCAAATTTCTCACTTAGCAACATAATCTCTGGGCTCAGTTGCTATCGTATGCCGAGGATTACCTGTACAGGTAATTAGTGTGAATTCAAATATGGTGATACTGGATTTGCGGTAAGATTATAGACCAAGGATCCCCAAACCTGGCAACTTTTAAGACTTGTCGACTTCAACTCCCAGAATTCTGGAAGTTGAAGTCCACACAAGTCTTAAAAGTTGCCAAGTTTGGAGAGTTCTGTTATAGACTGATACTGGGTTGCGTTTAATGCAAGGCAAAAATTTGTTTAGTGGCACACCTGAGACTAATGTTTGCACAGCTGCCATTGGGGTTTTAGATGCTTCCATCGTTGTGCGTGCAAAATGGTAAAAAAAAAGGAGAGTTCCATTCTCGGAAAGCTCAAAAAAGAAGAGGCTCATGTTGAAGAACCAGAACAGGAGATAACAGTAGTTGCTACCGTCTGGATATTTTATTAAAATGTATTTATTTATCCCCTGCCTTTATTATTTTTACAAATAAGGTGACAAAACTTATCCAAGACACCTTCCAACCCGACATATGTACACACGGCGACATATGCATATACTGTATATGTATAGACATACCCAGTTCCTGCAACAGTTCTTCATATGGTTTAGCTTCCAGTTTCCTAATCATCTTTGTTGCTCTTCTCTGCACTTTTTCTAGAGTCTCAATATCGTTTTTACATTGTGGCGACCAAAACTGGACGCAGTATTCCAAGCGTGGTTTTACCAAGGCATTATAAAGTGGCATTCACACCTGATCTTGATTCTATCCCTGTTTATGCAGCCTAAAACTGTGGAGTTTTTTGGCAGCTGTAGCACATGGCTGGCTGATATTTAAATGATTGTCTATTAGGACACCAAGATCCCTCTCAGAGTTACTGCCATTGAGTGAGGTACCACATATACTGACTATACTTCTGCATTTGTTTTTTCTTGCCTAAATGTGGAACCTTACAAATAAACTAGAAAACATTAATCAAAGTCAGTCCTTGTTACTGAAATATTACCCAATGGGGTCCCTTATTCCCATCATCACTGTAACTTCGAACAGTCACTAAATGACGGTTTGTAGGTCCATGATTACCTGAACAGGTACTCCTTTACTTACAACATTTATTTCATGACTGTTCAGAGTTACAAAAGCACTGTAAAAAGTGGCTCATGACTGTTTTGCACTTATGATCGTTGCCGTATCCCCATGGTCACATGATCAAAATTTGAGTACTCGACAACTGATGTATTTATGGTGGTTGGAGTGTTTCCAGGTCATGTGTTCTGACCCAAACCTTGTTCCAAATAAACACCAAACAGAGATTAAAGCAAAACCTTTTAATGCTTCTCTGCGAATTCTGTTAATTCACAATTAAAAGGCTGTTTCAAACGAATTGTCTCTGATAAGAACGAGCCTTGCCAAGGTTGTGCAAGGCTGCCAAGAACAGGAGACAAAGTTGCCAAGAAATATTCCAAACAAAAAGTCTTCAAACACAAACCAAGATAGTCCGAACTTCTACAAGAGTTGAAGTGCGAGAGCTTCTTTGCTTTCTGCAAAGAACTCCAGTTTCTCAGCTGGTTTTTATCTCTTAAGGGTGGAGCCATTACCTTGCAGCCTTACTCCTGAGTCACCCGTGCTGTTGCAGGTGTTCTTTCCTGGGCACAGGCTCCTCGGGGTCCTCTTCATCACTTCCACAATCTCCAAAGGCAGCACTCCACTTCCTGATGGTCCTGGCCCCATCCCTACATCACATGCAGGCCCCTCATCGGAGTCCTCGCTCTCCGAGACCTCAGCCATGCGCACCTGCTGTCGGCGAACCACAACATCATGTGATCACCTTTTGTGACCTTCTGGCAGGTCAGCAGGGAAACCACAACTGTGGCAAGAAAGGTCATAAAACGGGACAAAGCTCACCGAATACCTGTCTTGTTTAGCAATGGAAATTCTGGCCTCAATTGTAGTCGTAAGTGTAGGACTACCCGTAGTGGAATGGAAACAGGGGGACTTATCTTCCTTTCCCTCTTACTTAACAGATAACAGATAATCAGAGTTGGAAGTGACCTTGTCGGTCATCTAGTCCAACCCCCCCTGCCCAAGCGGGAGACCCTACACCATTTCTGACAAATGGCAGTCCAATCTCTTCTTGAAAGTCTCAAGTGATGGCGCTGCCACAACCTCCGAGGGCAACCTCCGTTCCATGGGTTGATTGTTCTCACTTTTTGCAAAACTCAGGTGCTCCCTGGGTAAATTACAGATTATACAGTATTTATGTATATCAGTGGTTTTCAAATTTGGTAATTTGAAGGTGTGGACTTCAATTCCCAGAATTCTCCAGTTGGCCTGCCTCTCTTTTCCTTGTTTTAACTTTTTACTCACTCCCGAACCCCATACCTCTTAGCTACTTCAGTGCCCAACATAACTATGCTTGAGATTTTTTAACCCAAGCGATTATTGGTAAATAGGTGATGTCCACTGAGGTGCTGCCCTCCCCCTCAAGAATGAGATTTGTGGCAGAGCTTCTAAACCAAAAAACAAATTATTTATTTGAACAATACAGCATTACAGGTAATATATATATATACAAGTGGTGTACAAGATAATAATCATCAACATTAATATTGCAAGCTAGATTCCCCCTCAATTATTCAGGCAGATTGGGGAAAAAGAAATCAGAAAACCTCAAGTAAGGTTGTGCATGCATTTCTACTCCCCATTCCCAAGATTAAAAAAAACACCCTGCTTTTTAAGGGTTCAAAGCTTGTGGCAAAATCTTCAAATGACTGGGTCCTCACTTAGGTGTCCCATTGCATCATTAAACATGCACCCTTGATCCATAAACGTTCACTGTCTTTGGAGAAACAAGGGTCAGGAAAAAAAAAAAGTGATTTTCTGTCCGAAATGGATCTGCCGGGGTCAAACCTATCCTTAGGCCTGGGAAAGTGATGGTTGACCTTTCTCCAACTAGTTTCTTTTAGAAACAGAATTTTACAGTTTTTTTGGCTAAAACCATGATATGGCCAGGCCCACAAGGAGATGACACCATTTGGACAAAGCTGTCCACAAGACAGAGGCTGTACCATCTGTGGCAGAAACTCCACCGCCTTTGCTTCCCATCTCATTGTTGCGGCTATCTTGACTTTTTTTGCCCAGATCCTGCAGAACATCCCAGGCACAGGAGTGAAACGAGGACACAGTCCAGCTTAATGTCCATTTCTGTGGTAGTTTAGATCCTTAATGTTGGCCGTAGAGTTTCCTCATAACGGCTTGGGGAGATTTTTTTTATTTTTATTTGGCAAGAGCGAGCTGTCAGGGCTCCAACAGTTACCCCCATTTAAATCACAACTCTCGAGCTGAACTTCCAGAACTTAAAGATTTATGAGGAGTAAACATGCCGGCACTGCCTGGGTGTAGCTGACTCTGAGACACATCATTCACTGTCATCCTTGACCCTGGTTTTCCCCCACCCCGTGTATATCGTAATTCATATTCTCCGATGGGACACATCCATAGCCCAGAGCCATCAATCATGCTCTCCAGTCAGATTGGCAGAAACTTCAGTTGCCTAGAAACTATCTTTGAAAACATTTATGGAATGCAAGCTGCCCACTTCTCCCCGCTCCCTTTGTGTTGGCAATTCTAAAAAGACTATAGAAATACAGTATTTTATGAGTTGACACAAGGTTTGCTTAAAAAAAAAAAGCAGAGCATGGAAAAAAGGATCCAAGATGGACACAGAAAATCTAAGAGAGGTAGCCACGCATCACCCTTTAGAGTGTCTTGGAGGCCTGGCTCATATTCCCGTTGTGTCCCAGTATATGCCAACAACTTGGGAAACCCCAGTTTTTGAAAGAATGATTTGTGCCACTAAGATTCCTGCCGTTTCTTCCTCCCGACCTATTGGCACAGTGTTAGGAATATAAGTCACCTAACAGCTATTTGGGTTAGAAATATATAAACCAGGATAAACATTTTAGTACTATGTCTTTAAGAGATTGCAAAAACTTTAAGAGATTTCAATTGGGTGTGGTTTCTCAAAGGGCCATAAGATGGATCCAGAAACCTGGATTGTTTAGTCATAGTCTGAGTCTCAGAAGAGAGTGTATCTTTGTTTCCTTCTGTTGGAAAGTATTGCCGTTCCTCCATTTTTCCTAATTGACTGATATTACTGGAATTTAATGTAAGTCTGATACTGAAGTGTTTTTGGCACTGGAATTTGATATTTGGATTATCCCTAGATTGAAAAACTGACTGATTAACCTGTGAATGACTTTTGGACTGCTTATTTTGAACTTTGCTTAAACTTTCTGGAAGTAAAAACCTGCATTTACTGTACAGTGTATCTGTGTGCTCTGTGTGTATTATTCAAACACTTCTCTCAAAATACGTCTCCCTGTATGCGCTCATTCTCCTAACGGGGAATTACCTCAACACACATCAATCCACACGACGACTTCTCTGTCCTCCTTTTTGAGGACAAGTGTTCTGACCCAGGCTTCATAAACTGTAATTATTCACAAACTTGTTTTAAAAAAGCAAAACCTACTTTATTGCAACGCTGGGAATTGTTTTCATTCCCAGCCGGAACTAATCTTAAACAGTCCCCCCCCAAGATAAGCACACACCTTTCAGTGCTGTGGAATGCTGCCAAAAACAGAAATATCCAATTAACTATAAAAAAAACCAACCGAAGTACAAGAAAAAAAAACCAACCGTAGAGCTGCAAGGAGGACTCGGAACCAATCGAACTACTTTGCTTCCTGCAAAGTTTTCACCATCTTGGTCTGCCCTTTATACCTTATGGGAGGGGCAATAACCTCCCAGCCTTATCCCAAGTTGCCCCTTCCGTTTCAGCTGCTCTTGCCTTCTAGTAGCTCTGCGCACACACGCACTGGGAACAGGCTCAACTGGGCCCTCTGCTTTGCTGCTGCCAGACTGCGAAGGCTCTGGAGCCAGCACCCCACTCCCAGATGGTCCTGGCTTCATCTCCGCATCTGACGCAGGACCCTCATCCCAGTCCTCCCCAGACTCCCTGACTGGTCCCCGTTCTTCCCCACTGTCCAATTCCACTGCCGTCTGCACCGGCTGCCAGCGAACCACAACTAGTAATTTTTGCAGGTGTGCCGTCGAATAAGGCAAATAATTATTTGGCAGAGTTAGGAGGTGGGTAGGGTGTTGCTGCCAAGCTGCGCCGGAAGAGATGCAACCTACCTGAATCACCTTGTTAACACGCATGTAGTTTTTCACCCAGGCATTGAGAAGGAAGCTGTTTATATTACAGGCATGAAAAAGGTCGCAACCCAACCGCAGGGCTGAATAAATATTCAAACATACTCATGCTTTTTTTTTTTGCAAAACATAGACACGCACAGATTCTTTCCGATAATACCCCACCCACCTCCTCCGATCTCAAACATTAAGACATGTCAGCAAAGGAGAGGCATTTGAAACATAATTATTCTTTTAAACAATCCCATGTGTAGTTCATATGCAGAAATAGAGACAAGGGCTACTTTATAGGACCTGCTATAAAGCCCAGAAAATCCCAAATTCCCTCCAGTCGTTTGCTAATTCGGCCATTTTCTCCCAAAATTGTAGAAACACAGGCCTTCTGGGAAGGAATCAGTGTGCTTTGCTTTGCTTTGATTTATGTATTAAATTTGTATGCCGTCCATCTCTCTTGCAAGGTGATTCTGGCTTTAAAAATTTGGATTCTGGAGAGTAAACCTCTCTGGAGAGGTTGAGACCAACAGCGGGCTATTTCCGTACAAGTAGTCCTCAGCTTATGACCGTAATTCGGACCAGAAACAGTCTTGTCCTTAACAGTTGTAAAAATCCATGTGTTCGGAAACAATTTTCTGACCATTTTTTAAGAAGTCATTAAGTGAATGCTGCAAATTTCTCCACGCAAAACATCTTCTCTGCCACTGAGCGATATAATTTATACAGAATAATAACAGAGTTGGAAGGGACCTTGGAGGTCTTCCAGTCCAATCCCTGCTTAGGCAGGAAACCCTACACCACTTCAGACAAATGGTTATCCAACATCTTAAAACGTCCAGTGTTGGAGCATCCACAACTTCTGAAGGCAAGTTGTTCCACCGATTCATTGTTCTGTCAGGAAATTTCTCCTTAGTGTTCTTGGTTGCTTCTCTCCTTCTCTTAGTTTCCACCTATGGCTTTTTGTCCTGCCCTCAGGTGCTTTGGAGAATATAGCCACCATATAATTTATGACCGACTTCTATGCTGTGGCTTGTTCCGAAAACCTCAAGGATCCAATTTGGGGCAAGAAAGGTGCCACTTCTCCAAGAATCAGCTTCACCTCATAAAGACATAGCTGCCACAGAGGGGAGGAAGGGGGTCAATCTATTTTCTAAAGCACCCGAAGGCCAGACAAGGAATAATGGATGGAAACTGAACAAGGAGGGATTTAACCTGGAAATAAGGAGAAATTTTCTGACAGTGAGAAACTATCAAGCCATGGAACAACTTTTCCTTTGGAAGCTGTGGGAGTTTCATCCCTGGAGACTTTCAAGAAGAGATTTGTCAGAAATGGTGTAGGGTCTCCTGCTTGGGGTGGGGGGGTTGGACTAGATGACCTGCAGGGTCTCTTCCAACTCTGATTATCTGTTATCTGACATAAATATTCTTCCTTTTGCCTCGGTTGAAGAAAGCAAAACCAGCTCAATTACAGGTAGCCCTCTATTCACAACACAACATTTAGTGACCGTTTGAAGGTACAATGGCACTGAAAAAAGGTGACCTGTGACTCTTTTTCACACTTACGACCATTGCAGCATTCCTATAGTCATGTGTCTCATAGTCATCTGACTCACATTTGTGATCCCCTTTGGCAAACTTCTGACAAACAAAGTCAATGGGGAGAGCCAGAGCAACCAGGATGATGAGGGGACGGGAGGCTAAAACATACGAAGAACCGGTTGCGGGAACTGGGCTTGGCTAGTCTAGTGAAGAGAAGGACCAGGGGAAACAGGATAGCGGTCTTCCAATATTTGAGGGGCTGCCACAGGGAGGAGGAAGGGGGTCAAGCTATTTTCTAAAGCACCTGTAGGCCAGACAAGGAATAATGGATGGAAACTGAACAAGGAGAGTTTTAAAAAAAGGAAAATTTGGATGTTTACATTTTACTGTTAAAAATGCATACTTCTCAATATGCATATACAGGTGGTTCTCGGCTTACAACAGCTTATTGAGGGCCCATCTGAAGTTACAACAACAGTGAAAAAAAGGGACTTGTAACTATTGAGGGGCTGCCACAGGGAGGAGGAAGGGGGTCAAGCTATATTCTAAGGCACCCAAAGGCCAGACAAGGAACAATGGATGGAAACTGAACAAGGAGAGATTTAATCTGGAAAGAAGGATAAATTTTCTGACAGGGAGAACAATCAACCAATGGAACAGAAGTTGCATTCCTTAATTAACTCCCACATCTGTGACAATGAAGCATTTAATTTCTGGCTATTGGGACACATTTCCAACCCAGTATCCATCTATCATTTTTTATTATCTAAAAAATGGCTATGGAGCCTTTGGGCCTTAGGTAGGGGTAGGATACCGGTTCGGGATTTACGAGCTTCCCTGCACGCTGTGAGCCACGCACCTGTAAATCATCATCAGGATGCTGTGTGCAGAGACGCAGCCTTTGAAACAGCCCTGTTTTCCTGCTTTTTTAACTGCAGCTGTGGCTCGTTCGGCAGCTGAAGTTGAAAACTCAGGAAATAAAGATCAGGTAAGAGCCCTGGCGGGCGGGTGGACAAAAACATCAGCAGACATAGAACCGGTTCTTCTGTATGTCTGCTGCTCTTTAGAGCTACCAGTTCTACAGAGGTGGACAGAACTGGTAGAAACCCACCCCTGGCCTTAGGCCAGTGCCTGGCTCAAAGTCAGTTTTCCATTTATTATCAGTTTTAATTAAAATATATTAGAAATTAAATATTTGGAGGGACAAAGGGACGATAGGCCCACGGGGTATCTACTTGCTCAACACTGAGAACCAGGGCCTCTCCTAACGCTTGCTACCCCAATCTTTTAAAATGGAGAAGGCCTGCATTTGGCTCCCTTCCAAGCAGATCAGGTATCCCGCCACTTGAGGAACCACTCCTGAATTTTCTTAATTTCAGAGGAAATGGATAAGTGTCTTTCCCTAACTGCTCTCCTCACACATATGTTTTATAAACAGTTTTTTTTTCCAATAAGGCAAGCTATTACAGGTCCTTCTGTAGAGTAGAGTGGAGTGGAGTGGAGAGTAGTGGAGAGTAGAGTGGAGAGTAGAGTAGAGTATAGACAGTAGAGTGTAGAGAGTAGTGTGGAGAGTACAGTGTAGAGTGTAGAGTAGAGAGTAGAGTATAGAGAGTAGAGTATATAGAGTAGAGAGTAGTGTAGAGAGTAGGGAATAGAGAGTAGGGTGTATAGAGAGTAGTGTAGAGTAGACAGAGTGTATAGAGAGTAATGTAGAGAGTAGAGAGTAGACAGTAGTGTAGAGAGTACAGTGTAGAGTGTAGAGTAGAGAGTAGAGTGTAGAGAGTAGAGTATAGAGAGTACAGTATATAGAGTAGAGAGTAGTGTAGAGAGTAGGGAATAGAGAGTAGGGTGTATAGAGAGTAGTGTAGAGTAGACAGAGTGTATAGAGAGTAATGTAGAGAGTAGAGAGTAGACAGTAGTGTAGAGAGTACAGTGTAGAGTGTAGAGTAGAGAGTAGAGTGTAGAGAGTAGAGTATAGAGAGTACAGTATATAGAGTAGAGAGTAGTGTAGAGAGTAGGGAATAGAGAGTAGGGTGTATAGAGAGTAGTGTAGAGTAGACAGAGTGTATAGAGAGTAATGTAGAGAGTAGAGAGTAGACAGTAGTGTAGAGAGTACAGTGTAGAGTGTAGAGTAGAGAGTAGAGTGTAGAGAGTAGAGTATAGAGAGTACAGTATATAGAGTAGAGAGTAGTGTAGAGAGTAGGGAATAGAGAGTAGGGTGTATAGAGAGTAGTGTAGAGTAGACAGAGTGTATAGAGAGTAATGTAGAGAGTAAAGAATAGAGTGTAGAGAGTAGACAGTAGTGTAGAGAGTAGAGTGTAGAGAGTAGAGAATAGAGGAAAGTAGGCTGTATAGAGAGTAGTGTAGAGAGTAGAGTGTATAGAGTAGAGAATAGAGAGCAGAGTAGAGAATAGAGTGTATAGAGTAGAGTAGTGTAGAGAGTAGAGAATAGAGGAAAGTAGACTGTATAGAGAGTAGTGTAGAGAGTTGAGTGTATAGAGTAGAGAATAGAGTGTATAGAGTAGAGTAGTGTAGAGAGTAGAGAATAGAGGAAAGTAGGCTGTATAGAGAGTAGGGTAGCGAGTAGAGTGTATAGAGTGGAGTGTGGAATAGAGAGTAGAGTGTACAGTAGAGAATAGAGCAGAGCAGAGCAGAATAGCAGAATTGGAAGGGACCTCGGAGGTCTTCTAGTCCAACCCCCTGCTCCGGGAGGAAACCCTCTACCATTTCAGACAAATGGTGGCCCAATCCCTTCTTCAAAACTTCCAGGGTCTGGAGGCAACCATTTCTCAGCATCATGGTTTTCCCGCACGATTCAGCAGAGGTGTTTCTTTCCACCCAATCCAAATTGGACAAATCCAACGTTTGCAACCGCGGCTGATCGAGACTCTCTTCCCACTCTGCGGCTGTAAGACGGAAAGTACGCTGCTTATCTTACAAATCGCTGCAAACAGAAAGCTAAGCCGTCAGGAATGACTTCCGACCTGCTAGTTTGCTACACCCAGGGAGTTAGGTTTAGAGATCCACAGAAAAGGAAAGCCTTGAAATATTTCTGGGTGCGTCTCTTACTTTTCACAGAACCGGCAGAGTTTCTTGCCCTAGATGCATTCTCTGGTGCTTCACAAAGTACGAACTGGTGGTGAAACTTTTCCCACAGTAGTTACACTTGTAGGGTTTCTCCCCCGTGTGAGTCCGTTTGTGGAGCACCAGGTGGGCTTTACAACTGAAGCCTTTCCCGCAGGCCGTGCAGGCGTACGGTTTCTCCCCCGTGTGGGTCCTCTCGTGGTACAGGAGGGCCGAGCGTTGCCGGAAGCTCTTCTCACAGGTGGAACATTTGTACGGCCGCTCTCCGGTGTGGATCCACTTGTGTTTCACCAGATCCGAACTCCGGTGGAAGCTCCCGCCGCAATCCGAGCACTTGTAGGGCTTCTCTCCCGTGTGGATCCGCTCGTGCTTCACCAGGTCCGACCGTTGGTGGAAGCTTCTCCCGCAGTAGGAGCAGGTGTGGGGCTTGTCCCCCGTGTGGAACCTCTCGTGCACGATCAGCTTGGACCGCTGGCTGAAGCACTTCTCGCACGTGGTGCACTTGAACGGCTTCTCGCCCGTGTGGATCCGCTCGTGCCGGGAGACGTCGGAGCTCCGGTTGAAGCTCTTGCCGCAGAAGGAGCATTTGTACGGCCAGTCTCCGGTGTGCAGCCGCTCGTGGGCGATGAGTTTGGCAACCTGGCAGAAGCTCTTGTCGCATACCGAGCATTTGTAAGGGTTCGCACCCAAGGGGAAGCCCTCTGGGCCGAGCAAACCGGAGATAGGATTAAAACTCCCCCCACAGTTTGAACACAAGGACGGCTTCGGTCCGGATGTGTTTGCATCCGTTCCTCTGGGGCCGTTCTCTTGTGGGCCTTGAGGACTCTTCTGGGGTTCTTCCGCCTCACCAAATCTGCCTGTCCCTTCCCGCCTTTCCGGGGACGATGAGCCACGGGGCTCCATTCCCATGGTGTCGTTCCACTCGTCGTCTTTTTTAATTTCACCCACCTGAGCATCGTCTGCAGGAATAAAGAGAAAACGCACTAAAATTCATTCTCAAAAGAAGAGTGGAAACCAGAGACACTAGACCAGTGGTGGGATTCAAATGTTTTACTACCAGTTCTGCGGGTGTGGCTAGGTGGGCGTGGTCATGGCTTTTTTTTTCTGCAAAAAAACGTCAACGGGGGGGGTGGGTTTTTTTTGGGGGGGGGGCTTCTGGGCCTCAGAAGAGCCTCTGGGGGGCGTTTTTGCTCCCAGAAGGCTCCTCTGAGGTTCAGGAAGAAAATAAACAAAGCATGGGAGGGGCTCGCAGCGCCCTGTTGCCACCTTCCTGGCCTCAGAGGAGCCTCTAGGGGAAGCGTTTTTGCTCCCAGGCTCAAGGAAGGCAAAAAATGGAGGGGGGGGCCTGAGTCCCTCCCTTCATTTTTTGCCTTCCTGGGCCTCAGCAAGGGGAATCCCGGTACAGCTGATTGTATGAACAGCTGATTGTCGGGAAGGAAAAAAAAGAAAGAAATAATTTAAGGGGCCATCATTGGGCGGGGCGAACGAGCTTTGGGCAAGCAGGCCAAGTGACTGGGTTGGGGGCATGGCCAGCCAGAACATACTACCGGTTCGGGACCCATGCCAAATCGTTGCTACCAGTTCGGTGTGAACCGCCTGAATACCTCCACTGCTCTAGATCTGTGATGGCGAACCTGTGGCACTGTCCACAGTGTCCTCAATCCTCCGACAATCTACCCCGATTCGAATCGGGAGTCTCTAGCCACATCTCTCCGAGTTTAAAAAAAAGTCATTTATTAGGAATGAACATGTTGGCGTTACCTGGGTGGAGCCGACACTGAGAGACATCATTCATCTCACCCTTGACCCTGGTCTTCCCCACATCCCCTGGATGTATATTCTCCAATGGGACACATCCATAGCCTAGAGTCATCAATCATGCTCTCCAGTAATAATCTTGCGTGCCAGAAGCTTCGGCTGCATAGTAAATTATCTACGAAAATGTTTAAGGTATGCATTACTCTCCCTGACTCCCTTTCTGCTGGCAACTCTAAAAGACCAGATAAATATTTTTGATTGACAGAGGTGGCAAGCAGAGCCCTCTCAGTGGGCATGCGCACCATCGCCAGCTGGTCTTCTGGCTTCTGGCACATGCGCGCTGGCCAGTGTGTCTTCATGGGGGCCGGAGCGCCAGAAAACAGCCGGAAAACTGGTAAAAAAATAGACTGTTTTTCAGGCCATTTGTTGGGGCTGTTTTTTGGGCCAAAATGCTCCCAAAACCACCCCAAAAAACAGGCCTGCATGCACCAGCCAGCTGGTCTTTGGTTTTCCAGCATTCCGGCACACACACATGCATGCACATGCACATGCATTCATGCGTGTTTTGGAACTCAGTGCCGAAAAGGTTCGCCATCAACTGCACTTGACTATGGTCAACTATGCACAAGGAACTGCTGATTTTTTTGGGGGGGGGACATTATTTACCATTTGTTGCTACTGTTTTCCAGCATCAGAAGTTTCAAGTGGGGGTATATTTGTGGCTCTTTTACAAAACATGTCCTTTTCCCCCCAAGTCTTTATTTCAAGTTACAGTATTACAGTAACTTTTTCCCCCCAATTTGATGTTCTTTTTCTGCCCCTTTAGCCAATATCTTTCTTGCTCGAGACATTTATTTATTTTTCATAGATTTGTGATCTCTTCCTTTGCTAAAGGCATTTTATTTATTTAAGTAAATAAACAAATGCTTTTAGAAAGCATGATATCTATATTTTTCTTGCTAAAAGAATTCACTTCAATAAATACATAAACTTATAATATAAGAAATAAGAGCAGCATGGGGGCCTAGTGGTGAAGATCAATCTTAGGTAGTGGCAGATATTTCTCTTCTAGGATGCAAAGAAAAAAAAATCTGCTGTGAACTCCATACAGGCATCAGGAAGGGCATCCAGCCAGTAAATGCTCAGCTCCATCCAGTTGCCACAACTTTAGCCTGAATTAAGGGATTACAGAGTTGTAAAAAAGGGAGTTAATATTGCTAAAGGCATTCATTTATTTAATAGATGTATAATGTCTATCTTGTAAAAAATCATTAAGTGACTGGATTGTTATGGCTGCCCAACTCATACAGGGTGACTCTCCTTGCATGTTCCTTTGCTCATCCCACACCCTCTTTTTACGTTTGGAAATTAATAGTAAATATATTAATGAATGTATTGGTTTTTCATCTGTTTCTAAATACGAGGTTTATCTTTTCCTCTCAGATCCTTCCATCTTTCGGCTTCTACTTTGTGGACATCATCTGCTCTCATACCCTGATGTACTTCTGTACATTGAAACAAAAATGGGTTGACGGAAAAATATTTTCTATTAATAAAATTATTATTATTGAAATAATGGATCAATAAGTATGGACTTCAAATCCCAGAATTCCCCAGCCAGCATGGTTGCCAAGGTTGAGAAACACTGATCTAACTGGTAGTAAGAACTGCTTACCTTGAGAAAGGTCATCCTCGTTGACCTCCTGTTTGATCGGCCTGTTAAGCGGTCTTTCAGATGATGCTTGATCAGAGTCAGGACAATTCACAGTCACCACATGAAACATCCCTGGGCCCTAAAAATAAGCAAATACTTGGAATTAGTGAAGAAGGGGAGCTATTGTAAGATTAGGAAAACCAGGATACCTTCCTTCCTTCTTTCCCACTCTTTCTTTGAAAGAAAGAAAGAAAGAAAGAAAGAAAGAAAGAAAGAAAGAAAGAAAGAAAGAAAGAAAGATTTCTTTTTCTTTCATTCTTTCCTTTCTTTCTTTCCTTTCTTTCTCTTTCTCTCTCTCTTTCTTTATTTTATTTTTCATCTTTCTTCTTTCTTTTTCTTACTTCTTAACTGCCTATCTCCCACAGAGAACTCTGGGCAGTGTGCAATAAAACCAAGACAATTCACATTAAAACCCGAATTAATTTCAGATTAACACTTTTTCAAATTATAAAATAACATTACACATTTTTAAAATTCCATGTTGCCTTCGGTCGGGTCTCTTCAGCATCGTGGTGGCTCTCAAAAAGACGTCCAAAATTGCTCTTGTCATGCCCATCATGCCTCACGTCACCCAAAAGAACGTCCCTTGGTAAATTAAAAAAAGTAGCTAACAGCTTCTATCAGGATTTGGAAGGCCGGTGGACCCTCTGAGGAGGTCCTAAAAGTGGACTTCGGGCTCTCTCACCTTCTGCTCCTGCCTCCTCCCTTCCTCCGGATGCCTCACCAGGAAGTCCTCTGCCAGGGCCACGGCCTGGGCACACGTGTGAGGGTGGCACTCCCGGACCCAACACTCCATCGCCTGGGGCAGGACACCCAGGAACTGATCCAAGATCACCAGCTCCAGGATCTGCTCCTTGGAGTGCCTCTCCGGCTTCAGCCACAGGCGGCAGAGATCCTGGAGACGACTGCAAAGCTCTCGGGGACCTTCCGCTTCTTGGTAGAGGAACTGCCGGAAGCGCTGGCAGGGGGGCTTTGGGTTTGGGCCCTCCTGGCTCTGCACCTCCTCCTTCACTTTCCCTCTTTCTTGCTCAGCCAGGTGCATCCCTTCCATGAAACCTGGCGCCACAGGTTGGAAAAACGTCCCTTCCGAGGACCGCTGGCTGCTGGCGGCCGCCAATGCGAGATGGGCCAAGGGTGCCTTGGCGTCCCTCCACGGGGCAGTCGCCGGCAGAGCTCTGGCCCCCCACCCTGAGCAAGGGGACGGCATGCTCCCCAGGAACTCCTGCCACTGGGCTTCACAGTGTAGAGAAGACAAGCAATCCTCTTCCGGCTCCTGCTTAATGTATGGAAGTCCCCTCCTCCACCTCAGATCTTGCCGGTCAGAGCCCATCGGGGCCACACTGGGGCTCTGCCTTGGCCCATCTAGGTCTAAGGATGGCTTCAGGTCTGCGGGAGATTCTGGGGCCTCCATTTTCATCGTTGGGTTTGACGGTGGATCAGGCTCGGTTCTATCCAGGGTGGTGGATGGAGGAGAAACCCCCAAATGGTGGCTTGAGGAATTGTTGTCACATGACTGAAATGCGAGGGGTGAAAATAAAAAGGTCTCAACAAAGGTTGCTGTTGTTGTTTTTAATCCTCAAGATATTTTTTTTGTTCTTTGCTCCAGATCTGGGGTGCTAAATTTTCTCCCGGGAAGCACGAAGCACTAAAAGAAACACACAAAAATAAAAAAAAAGTCAGCTCTTGTAGAAGTGTGGACTGCGATGTTTACTCAGGGGCATAAATGTTGGCACAGAGAGCGGTGCAGCGGTCTAGCGGTGAAGCTTTCGTCTCACAATCAGGAGACTGCGAGTTCGATCCTAGATTAGTTTAGAATTCGAATTCAAATTCTGTATTGGCCAAGTGTGATTGGACACACAACGAATTTGTCGTTGGTGCAAATGCTCTCAGTGTACATAAAAAGAAAAGCAACATTCATCAAGAGTTCTAGAATCATCAGGTACAACACTTAATGATAGTCCTAGGGTACAGTAAGCAATCAAATCATATTAGGAAACAGTTGACAAAAATTGTGATAAAAACAGTTGATAAGGAGTGATGAGAAGATTAATAGTAATAGTAGTGCAGACTTTATAAATAGTTCAACAGTGTTGAGGAAATTATTTGTTTAGCAGAGTGATGGCCTTCAGGGAAAATACTGTTTACTTTATTTACTTTAGTTTACTTTATTGCCATTGCACCTTGTACAATGAAATCAAACCCCATCTTCAGTGCACATCATGAAAATAAACACAAACACACATCCTTCACCCTCCACACACTGAATTGAAAACCCCCAACACCGCACCAACATTGCACTATACAGCAGAATTCAGTAGAGTTACTGCCCTGGGATAGAAGCTGTTTTTCAGCCTATTTGTCCTCGTTTTTATTATCCTGTATCGTCTGCCAGATAATAATAGTTTAAAAAAAAAGGATGCCCAGGATGAGAGGGATCTTTGGGAATATTTTGAACTTTCTTCAGGCAGCGGGAGCTATAAAGCTCTTCCAAAGAGGGGAGAGGGCAACCCATGATCCTCTGGGCAATGACCTGAACCCTCCGGAGTGCTGTCCTATCTGCCCATAGGCACACTGGGCACACTGAGAATATATCTGCTGAACAAAACTCCGCATTGGTGACAGGAAGGGCATCTGGCCATTAAAACACTCTGCTAGCTCCATTCAGTTGCCCAGACTCCGTCTCACAAGGGATTAGGAGGTTGTTAAATGATGATGGTGATGATGATAAATGTTGGCATATAATAAACAACCCTGGCTTTCAGTACAGGTAGTCCTTGACTTACAACTCAACAATTGAGCCCAGGATTTCCGTTGCTAAGAAAGAGAGCAGTTAAGAGAGATTTGCCCCAATATCAACACCTTTCTTGCCACAGCGGCTAAGCAAATCACTGCAACTGTTTAAGTGAATCATTTTGATCATTAAACGAATCTGGCTTGCCTCATTGGCTTTGCTTGTTGGAAGATGGCTGGGTGTCAGGGGTCCGACAGTTACCCCCATTTAAATCATGAGCCTCGAGCCAAACTTCCAAAACTTCAAAAGGATTTCCTGGGAGTTAACATGTCTGTCACTGCCTGGGTGTAGCCGACTCTGAGACACATCCTTCATTGTCACCCTTGACCCTGGTTTCCCCCCGACTCCCTGGGTGTATCGTAATTCATATTCTCCAATGGGACACATCCATAGCCCAGAGTCATCAATCATGGTCTCCAGTTAGAATTTTGCACAGCAGAAACTTTGGTCACCTCGTTGCAATCTTTGAAAACTATTGATGGAATGCACTTTTGGTTTGCAAGCTGCCGCACTGCTCCCCTCTCCCTTTCTGTTGGCAACTCGAAAAGGACCATAGAAACATTTTATGAGTTGACACTGGGAAGGTTACAAGTGTGATCACATTGACCCCGGGGAAGTGCAACTATCCTAAATACCAAACATTTGGTTCTGCAACCCAGCAGGACAGACACAGATTTCAGAGGATAATTAGGACTGCAATTACTACCAACCTGCCTTCCATTGAGGACCTGTGTACCTGTGAGTCAAAAAGAGGGCTGTGAAAATATTTACAGACCTCTCACATCCCGGACATAAACTGATTCAACTCCTTCCCTCAAAATGACGCTATAGAGCACTGCACACCAGAACAACTGGACACAAAGCCAGTTTTTCCCCAAATGCCATCACCCTGCTAAACAAATAATTCCCTCAACACTGTCCAACTATTTACAAAGTCTGCTACTACTATTATTGTTAATCTTCTCATCACTCTTTATCGCCCATCCCCTCTCACTTGTGATTGTATGACTGCAACTTTGTCGCTTATGATTTATATTAAGTGTTTCCTAGTATGATTTGATTGCTTATTGTACCCCATGACTATTCTTCAGTGTTGTACCTCATGATTCTTGACTCTTGACAAATGTACCTTTTTTTTAATGTACACTGAGAGCATTTGCACAAGTCAAATTCCTTGTGCGTCCAATCACACTTGGTCAACAAAGAATTTTATTCTACCAGTTGCCAAATGTCCAAATTTTGACCATGTGACCATGGGAGATGCTGAAACGGTTGTTAAGTGTGAAAAATAGTCATGAGTCACTTATAAGTCAGTGCCTTTGTAACTTCTAACAGTCACTAAACAAAGAGGTCTAAGTTGAAGGATACTGTATTTTTTAAAATCCTTTTAATTAGCAAATATTAAGGATATTAATATTAGGGATATACTGTGTAGGTAGCCTCTAAGGATATTAATATTTTATTTATTTATTTGATTTCTCTCCCTTATATTAGGGATATACCGCGTAGGTAGCCTCCCAAATGCTACCTTCCCATTCCAGCCTTTGACAAGCCAAATCAACAGGAAACTGGATCTGCTTCACAAATGTGTGATTCACTTAGGAACCTCAACAATTTGCTGAACAACTGTGACAAATAGGTCATAAAATCAGGTCACTTAATAACCACCTTGCTTAGCAATTCCGGTCTCAATACACTATTATAGTCAACTCCTGAAGAATAATATAAGTCTATGGGTACAAGTTAGGAGAGAGATTCCCGCAATCAACATGCACAACGTGCCCATATTACACATCCTTTTAATCTTTCTGATTGTATTTGGAGAAATTCACCATTCTGTGCGTTGCCATCAATCCTGCTCTGATAAAAGAAGTAACTTGCTTCCTGTTTAACAACTGCAGGCTTGCATGCTGGGAGCCATCTGGTGGATTTTATTTTATTTTTTTTTCATAATCACGAAGAAAATAGCTTTATTCAGAGTCTCTGGGTTCAGAGAAGAGCAACTCAGATGAACAAAGGCCTGGAGAGGAAAACATATGAAGAACGGCTGCAGGATTTGGGTTTGGATTTGGATCTAGAGAAAAGAAGGACTGGGAAGATAGCAATATTCCAGTCCTTGGGGGTGCACAAAGAGGGAGTGGTGGGGTCCACTTATTTTCCAAAGCACCCCAAGGCAGGACAGAAACAAGGGATGGTAAATCATCAAGGAAGAAGCAACCTGGAATTCAGGAGAAAATTCCTCACAAGTGGACACAATCAAACCTTTGCCTGTCTGAAGTTGTGGGTGCTTCATCACGGATGTTTTCAAGAAGAGTCCAGAGACAGTCACTGATCTGAAATATTGATAGGTTTCTAGTACCAGGGGTTGGACTAGACAGACCTCCAAGGTTCTTTCCAGCGCATTCATTACTATTTGCTAAAAAAAGCCTCGCGTTTTTTCCCCTCTCTTCTCTCTCTGTGCCGTCCATTCCTTTCACACGACCATCAAGGGCAACCAGAGTCGCCATCGTGGTCAGCTGGCTTCCATGTCAACAGGCTACCTGGAGTGTTGATCCAGCCGAGAAGGGTTAATAGGGTCATAGCACCCAAAAGGCAAAGGCATAATAATAATAATTAATAATAATAATCATTAATTAATAATATGGTGGTGGTGATGATGATGGATAATTAATAATAATAACTATATCAATAATAATAATGTGTGACTGATAATGATAATAATGATAATAATAATAATGCATAATGATAATGGATAATGCAATAATTATATAATAATAATAATAATAAATAATAATGTGTGTGTGATGATAATGATAATATGATAATAATGATGATAATATAATAATAATTAAAATAATTAATAATTAATAAATTAATAATGTTGTGGTGATGATAATGATAATGATGATTGAATGATAAGATGCTATGATGATAATAATAATAATAATAATAATAATAAGTAATATAATAATAATAATAATAATTAATTAAACCCCTGTTGGTGTTGAGTCTGATTCTGGACCGGACCGGACCGGAGATGCCGGCCTTGCGCTTGCGCACCATGGGCTTCGGCCAGCCCACCCCCACCCCTCCTTTTTTATTATTCATTTTCTGGCGGAAGGGAAACAATGGCCGGGAGATCGAGCCGTCGGGCGTGCGCCGCAACTCCGCGGACTTGATCGACCCGGGGGGGAGCGGCGGCTGTCGGGGACCCAAGCCCCAAAAAGGAAAAAAAGAAAGAAGAGGATCGGCGGCGCGCGCCTTCGAATCGCGTGCATCCAAACCGATCCCACCCATCGTGCGTCGGGCCCGGGCAGCCGCCCGCAAAAGGACCCGATCGGCGCGGCGGCTATATTACTGGCCGGTTCCCGGCGAAAGGCTTCCCGTTCCTGGCGACGCCCGCAAATCCAAGGCGCCCGGGGGAAAGCAGAAGGGGCCTCGGCGTTTTGCACCTCCTTTCCGAAAAAGCGTCCGGCGCGCCCGCGTCACGGAGCCGCCGCGGCTCTCTATCGCTTATAACTCGTTGGGGGCCGGAGCGGAAGCCCGCGCGGCTTCGGAAAAGCCAAGCTGGCTCCGGGAAGGGCCGGAAAGAGAAATCGACCCAAAGGGGACGAAACAAGCTTCGCCTTCCGAAGCTTGTTGGGGGAGCTTCATCACTGGAAGCTTTCAACGAGAGACTGGAAGCGTCTGTCGAGAAGACGGTGTTGGGCCCCTTTGTTTATGCGGTGTGGGTGTGGGTGTGTGGTCAGATAGATGGACCTCGGCAAGTTCCAACGTCCCTTCCAGCTCTATTCTGATGGACTGATACTCTCCGAAGCCCCAGAAGGCAGGACAAAGAAGCAACGGGTGGGAACTACTCAAGGAGAGAAGCAACCTAGAACTGAGGAAACATTTCCTGATCGTCCTGACAATAAATCCAGGGGGAAGTTGTGGAAGCTTTCAAGGAGAGACTGGAGTGCGGGTCTGTCAGAAGTGGTGTAAGGTCTCCTGCTTGGGTGGGGGGGGTTGGACTAGATGACCTCCAAGATCTCTCCCGGCTCTATTCTGATTGATTGATGTTCTCTGAAGCCCTAGAAGGCAGGACAAAGAAGCAACGGGTGGAAACTTATCAAGGAGAGGAGCAACCTGGAACTAAGGAGAAACTTTCTGACAGTGAGGACAATTAATCAGGAGAAGGTCTTCGTCACTGGGAGCTTCATCATTCTGCTTGGCTGGGGAATTCTGGGAGTTGAAGTCCACCTGTCTTTCAGTTGCCAAGTTTGAAAAAAAAACAAAAAACTATTTTTATGATTTGTGACTGAATGTGGTGTGCATCACGTCAGCCCTTTTAGGGCCAGGAAAAGCAGATTAGAGTTAAAAGGCAGCCCAAAGCTTTCTGTCTCTAGAAAAAGTGCAGAGAAGAGCAACCAAGATGATTTAGGGGCCTGGAGGCTAAAACATATCTATTTTCCAAAGCACCTTGAAGGCAGGAATGGATTGAAACTGATCAAGGAGAGATTCAACCTAGAACTACGGAGAAACTTCCTAGCAGTGAGAACAATCGACCTGTCATGCCCCAGTTGGAATCGGATTCCAAGGGAGAAGTGGAACAGCTGACAGGGAGTGGGAATGTGGCTCTGGTGGCTGTGGAGGAAACTGGGGAAGGGCACGGGTCCGGCTGGGCATTCAGAGGAAGGCCCAGGCCCACCCCCTCTTCATCCTAGGGCACGCAGGGAGGAATGGATAAGGGAGCAATGTGGTTTATGGGGGAGGAAAGGGCCCTGATCCCCTTCATGGGCTGCAGCTGAGAAAACGGTTTAAAAGGGCAAACTGCGCTTTGTAGACTGTTTTTGGAAGAGTTTGGTCTCCCTCCGTGGATAACTGGACATTGGGGCCAAGTTGGAGGCATTAAAGGGAATTTATTTACTTTGGTGACTTTCTTATTTTTGTGCCACACCCCGGGTCATCACACAATCACTGGATCAGGTTGACTTCAGAAGTTGGAGCTTCATCACTGGAGGCTTCCAAGAAGGGTCTGGACAGCCACTTGTCAGAAATGGTATACAGTCTCCTGCTTGAGAAAGGGGTTGGACTAGATGACCCCCAAGGTCCATTCCAGCTCTGTTATTCTGTATTCAAACCTTAAATGGAATACCAGTCTTGGAGAATTCTTTCCCGATAAGCAGGCAGCTACTGACTTAATCTACCTTCAGCCTCAGCAGATTCCCTGGCATCTTATTTTTTGTATTCCTTGGCATTCTCGTGCCTTTTGACTCTTAAATGCCATCTTGTCAGTCCTTCTGGATCTTTCTGTGTGTTGTGTGGTTTTAAAATTGGTTTGTCAGCTATGTTACTTCTGGTGATTTTAGGGATGCCTGCTTGTTGGGATGGCTGTCATGGATTGTAGCCTTCTGAATAAGAGGGTGGCCTATACAATACATCTGAAGTAAAAGGATAATTTTTTCGGTGCCACACATGCGAAGCTGCAACAAGCAGAATCGGAAGGGAGTCTAGTTAGGTGCAGGAAATTAGGGCTATAACTTCATAATAATAGACATCGAAAAGACACTAAGCATGCCGTGATGTCATAGCTCAAATGGCACGATGTCATTTATGCAAGGATATCATATACATAAGGCATCAGTCACCCGAAGAGGGTGTTCCTAATACCCATAGAAACATATAAAACTGGGGGGAGGGGGGGAACTTGTCTAACAACTGCACTTTTGAGTGTTTTTATTATTTTATTTGTCACTGATTTAATGCAGACGGTGCTGTATGTAATGTTTAATCAAAATCAAATCTTAACCTCTTTGGCCTTGGAGCAAAAGCAGTAATTATGGAGTTTTTGGTACTCTCTGAACTTAGTTATTTGCTTGCAGACGTTTCATTAGCTGACTGGTAATATCATCAGTTTGAAGGAGGGTAAGGCTCACTGGCGATTTGTATGTGGGAGCTTGCCCTGCCAACTCCTATGGGTGGGAGTATAGTTTCCTTCCTCCTCCATGGAGAAAACCCCCAAACCCCACCCAAATTATCAGGGTAACTTCCTATATATACACAGCCAATGAATTCCACCCTCCGTTACACTGATGATGTTACCTAGTTGGGTAATGAAACATCTGCAGGAAAAACACCAAACTCAGAGCACACCACAGTTCAATCTTGAGCTACAGCGATTCTCTTGTATTAAAAGTGGTAACTGGCAGAATATGTAGCTCTCAGTTACAGTATGTATGGTACTTCAGGTTAAGAACAAGTCCCGTTCCCAAGGTCTGTTCTTAAGTCAAAGTCATATGTCAGCTGGAACAGTATTATTATATGATACTGTATAAGTAGTATTGTAGTATAGTACGAATCGTAGTGGCACAGTAGTTAAAATGCAGCATTGCAGGCGAATTCTGTTGACTGCCAGCAGTTCGATCCTGACCAGCTCAAGGTTGACTCAGCCTTCCTTCCTTCTGAGGTCAGTAAAATGAGGACCCAGATTGTTGGGGGACAATAGGCTGATTCTGTAAACCACTTAGGGAGGGCTGTAAAGCATTAGAAAGAGCTTATTTTTCTCTGGGAAAGTTTTCCAAACCTTGGGGCATTTGTACAGTTTGGGCTCTGCATGGGTTCGCTGATGTCTAGTCACCTTTTCTTTCTGGGAAAAACTCTTTCCACACTCCGCGCACGCAAAAGGTTTCTCTCCCGAGTGGGTTCTCTGGCGCCGAATTAATTGGGCGCGCTGGCAGAAGCATTTCCCGCCCTCGGCACATACGTACGGCTTTTCGTCTGGTGTGTATCCTCAGGTGAATGTTGAGGTAGGATTTCCGGCTGAAGTTCTTGCCACGCTAAAGGTATTCGTAAGGTTTCTTCCCTGTGTGNGGAGGTACGGCTTCTCTCCCGTGTGGGTCTGTTGGTGCCGGATCAGCTGCCCGCTCAGACAGAAATTTTTCCGCATTCAGGACACTTGTATGGTTTCTCTCCTGTGTGGATTCTCTGGTGCGTGACCAGTGAGGATTTGTTGCTGAAACTCTTGGCGCAGTAGAGGCACCCATATGGCTTCTCGCCCATGTGGGTTCATTGGTGAGTGACAAGATGCCAGCGACTGCTGAAGGTTTTCCTGCACTGGTGGCATCCGTAAGGCCGCTCCCTCAGGTGGATCCTTTGATGCACCAGGAGGCTCTCCCATCGGCAGAAACTTTTGCCGCATTCCAGACACTCGTAGGGCTGCTCGGCCATGTGGATCATCTGGTGGACGATCAGGCCTGACTGATGCTCAAACCTCTGCCAGCATTTGCGACACATGTGGTGCTCAGCTCCAGCATGAATTACGCCGCTGTTATTCGCCGTGACGATTTTGCCGTTCTGAAGGTTTAGGGTCTGTGTCTTCACGGTGATTGTCGGGGGCTGTCTGTCAAACTTGTAGCCCTGATCGGAAAGTTCTGACTTCGTGGAAAGGGATTCTGGGAAATCTTTCAGAAAAATCCCCTCAGATCCGGCTGGCTGGAGGTGACATTCCAGTGAATCCTGCCCGTGTCTTTCATACTGCCTGAGCCATCACCTGATGGGAAAAGAAAGAAGCAGGGTGTCAACTCCTAAAATATTTCTATGGTCTTTTTAGAGTTGCCAACCAAAAGGGAAAGAGGAGCAGTGCAAGCAGCTTTCAAAACTGAAACTGCATTCCATAAATGTTTTCAAAGATAGTAACTCGGTGACTGAAGTTTCTGCCATGCAAAATTCTAACTGGAGAACATGATTGATGACTCTTGGCTATGGATGTGTCCCATTGGAGAATATGAATTACGATACAGGGGGTGGGGGAAAACCAGGGCCAAGAGTGACAATGAATGATGTGTCTCAGAGTCGGATACACCCAGGCAGTGCTGGCATGTTTACTCCCAATAAATCCTTTTGAAGTTTTGGAAGTTTGGCTCGAGACTCATGATTTAAATGGGGTAACTCCTGGAATCCTGACACGGACATGATTCAATCCATGTGGCAGACAAGAAGGACAAATATTTAAAACAGACTTTGACTTGTGGCCATTCATTTAATGACAGTTCCAAGTTATGACAGCAGTGAAAAAGGTTATTTATAGCAGACTTATATACAGCTTCACATGGCTTTTACAGCCCTCTTTTACAGTGGTTTACAGAGTCAGCCAATTAGCCCCCAAACAATCTGGGTCCTAATTTTACTGACTTTGGAAGGATGGAAAGTTGCATCAACCTTGAGCCAGTCAGAATCGAACTGGTGGCAGTGGGCAGAGTTTGCCTGCTATATGACCATATTTCACACTTATGACCTCCATGATCATGTGATGATTAAAATTCAGATGCTTGGCAACTGGTTCATATTTATGACGGCTGTAGTGTCCGGGAATCAGGCAATTCCCTTTTGCAACTTTCTGACAACAAAGTCAATGGGGAAGCCAGATTCATTTTACAACCATGTTTCTAACTTACCAACGGCAGTGATTCACTTAACGGTGGCCAAGAAAGGTCTTAAAATGGGGACACTGCTGACTTAATAACTGTCCTGCTTAGCAATGGTAATTTAGGGCTCAATTGTTAGTCGCAGTTCGAGGACTACCTGTTCCAAAAGGTACTCACGTTCAAAGTCCACAAGGGTTGAGCAAACAACCTCTGGAAATCCTCGAGATAATATCTTGGACGTTTCCTCCATGTTAGGAACCTCATGTGATGGAGGACTTTCTTTCTGTTCGTTCTCTTTTGCAGTCAAGATATCTAGCGAGAAATAGAGAGGAAACAAGAGGAAGAGAAATAAAAAGGACGTTCTCAGCAGATTGATGGAAAAACAAAGCAAAACAGGTTACAGCGTCAGAAAAGCAAGCTCTGCCCCTTTGCTATGTGGGTTACAGCACGATATAAAAAAGAAAAAGATGTAGAGACTCTGGAAAAAGTGCAGAGAAGAGCAACATAGGTGATTAGGGGAATATATATATATGTGTGTGTGTGTATGGTATTCAGCTTTGTTTGGGTATTTTCCCACATCATTATAGTTGTACTTTTAAAGTTGTAGCAATGTTTCGGCAGAATCTCATCTGCCATCATCGGGCTTCCGTATAGTGTTTGTCTATGAGTCAGACTTTCATAGCCGTTTCAGTTTTAAATTTGGTGCGAGCCTACTGCTGTGCCAGAATGATCTTTTTCTTCATCCTGATTGGTTGGGAGTCTTGGTCTGTGTTTATTGGTCTTAGAGTTTGCTGTGTTCTGCTTGATT
>BHFT01018859.1:0-13149 GCA_004320025.1 Laticauda laticaudata | reverse complement strand
TTTCGAATGGATGGCAAGGTTTTTTGTCCGTTTTACATCCTCTTTGCATCCATTGGTTCAGTGTGACATGGGCTTAACAGTTTAAAAGCAATAAAATATATAATAAACAGTACAGGATAATTCTTACTTTCTTCTGGAAATGACAACAATTTCTTTTTTAGAGAAATGACAGACTTTTTAATTTATCATGGAAACTATTCATGGACTATTCATATCAGAGATTTGAAGTGAAATATTAGATTTTACCTATTAGTTATAATAAGGACAAACTTTTATGATGAGATAGGTATTTTTATTCTTAGTCTGATCTTGTCTAATTAATTATTCTTATTTGATTATTATTAATTATTTATATTATGGAGAGTTATAGCAATATATATAATTATAAATATAATATTTTTTAAAAAAGCTTTAAAGTGCTAGATGGCTATAAGTTCATTTTTATACATAGTACTACTCTAATCATCCTTCAAAAAATGTCATTTAATTTTATACAGGTTGTAAATCTCTTTTTCTTTCTTTTCCTCCTTTTTCTTGTTTATTCAGTGTACCGTTCAATATCTGAAAATAAAATAAAATATACATAATTTACAGACAGTATCCAAAATGTCCGAATCTACCTTCTTCCACCTTCTCATGAAACATGGAAGCTTAGGTGAGATTCTCAACTTAGGACTGGAGAGTTATAGCAATATATATATGGGAACAAGAACTGTAATAATTGTTATCTGTAATCATAATGATTATAATAATGTAATCATAAACTGTAATCACAATCTCATCAAGGGAACAGAATGTAAATCCAACTTTAATGAGACATGAAAGCTAAAATAAAAGAAAAAGATCAGTGTTTGACAGATAAATAAATCATAGATCCAATACTGGGGAGTAATACTGCAATGAAAAGAAATTCTGACTGTAAAAGCAGTGATAAGCAAATTGATTTTCAAAGGACTTCTTCAAAAAGAGCTAAGGTATGGATTACCTTGTAGAGAAATTACCAAATAGTTAACAGTTACAATAGAAGAGAATATATCTAGCTCAGGGTTGAACTGCAAAGTCTGTAATGCTCTTTGAACCAGGTTGTTTGCTTGCAGATGTTCCATTCCCGAACTAGGCAACATGAATAATGATCATGGGTAATGAAACATCTGCAAGCAAACAATCCACATTGACATTAACGCTAGCAATGTTAATGGAAACATTGTGATGGGAGAATTACAAGAATCTGAATGGATCTTCTTAAGAAGCTTTCCTTCAGATATTTACAAAACAAAATGTTTTTTAATAGTTCAATATTTAGTTATATCATCTTCATTACCGGAAATAAAATTCCTAGTTTTAGATACAGTGTTAAAATAGATCATAAATGTAGACATTTATGATGTAGACATTATGCATGTAGACAAGAGGAGAATGGCCTGAATAGGAATTGAAACCACTACTCAGTGCTAAAGAAGATCATATATAAAATAATAAATTTAACTTTCAGAATTTGATTACATGATCTTCATAATACTGCCCTGTTATAATAATATTTGTCTGAATAGATAATATGAATTATTCATACAGACAAAGAGCAACTCAACTAACAAGATCCACAGTACAATTATGCTATGTGTCAAACTAAACATTGCATTTAATGTAATGGCATCAAATCACATAACCCTGGTCATAGAGAGGAAGTAAATTAGCTACTTTATTATATAAAGACCCTCCCACATTGGGTGGCACATATACTTAGAAAACAGCTTTGTTTCACACAAACTTTTACAGTCCCAACCACAGCATGGAGGAAGTGATTGTTTTTCCTAAAGTAAATTTGTAAAAGAGATCTGGTCCCCATAATTATCTCCCTCATGCTCAGAAATATATGTTTAAACTCTGGTGTATTGCAGCTGCATATAACTTTAATTTTGAGCCTGGATTCACAATAGTTTCATTTTAGTAAACATACTAAAAAGGGGAATGTGTCCTTGATCTTATTCTGCCTATCGGAAAATAAAACCGCACCTAAGAGAGGTTCCTATTTGCATGTAAAAATGGCATATCAATGGCACTCTGGCATATCAAGAAAAGGATCAGGTAGGAAATAATATGAACCATCTTGTATAAGTAATAAAAATGCAAGCAGTACTCTTGAGTATGACACAGGCATTAGCAGAATCTAGCTGACTGGAATCCAGATGGAAACTTGAAAAAAATACTGTAAAAGAAGACAATTGTCCAGAATTTGTTGTCAAGGAAATTACATCAACGTATCTGGGTAAATCCCACAAATCATACTTAACTGGAGACAGTCCACACAGAGTCAGAGAGACTATGTTGGATTAGATTGATCAAGAATCCTATGGCATTTAAATAAAACAAAGAAGCTTGACAGCATCACACTCAAGTGACAAAATGGCTATTATGACATCACAATTCAAATCCTGGACTTATATTCTGGCATTGAAAAGGGCAGGATTTCCATTGTGTCATTATTCTGTGCATATCATTGCTGTCAAGCTTCAAAGTCATTTGTGCTGTTGCAACTATTATTGCTTCCCCGCTTGCCAATGAACTATGGGAGGAGGGAAGGGAGAGATAGAAAGCAGGTCCAGACATCAAGATGCCAGCGTGAGAACCAAGGAAGTTTTGGCAGGTGTTTACCAGAGCTAAAAAAAACTTTCTCGCAACAACACCAGGAGTCTCCATTGGACAATGTGACTTGGTCTAATTGTGGGGAGGGAGAACCTGAACTTTAACTATATGGGTTTGTGCAGGAAATTGTTAGATCTGGTTTTGCTTCATTCGTGGCAAAGTGATACACTCAATAAAGTTTTCCATTAAAAGATCAGATTATCTCCATTGTGCTTGCTTAGGTCGGGTTAGTCAGTTGGAACCTTGACAATTGCATCTTAATCATTATGGTTATTTGCAGAGACTCCTGTTTTATAAATAGAATCAATAAAGAGACTTGACTGAATAAATGAACAGATACGCATATAAACTCAATTCAACTTGAAAATCAGAATTACCATATTTTTTGCAGTATAAGACGCAAAGTGGCTAGAAATTCTGTACATCTTATACAGTAAATGTTGCCACAGCCCCACCCACCCGCTGGCCCCCACCCTTCATGCTCTGCCAGCAATTTGCCTCCTTGCAGCAAATAGCAAATAGCTTAAGCATAGCCTGATTTAGATTGCCGATATCATCTGTTCCAGGCTGCAGGGATCACCATTGCTGATTGCTGTTCTTGATGCCAATCGCTTCCACCTATTACCACCTCCACATGCCCCATTTTTTACCTCCATGCATCCCGCTTTCACCCCATTCCAGGCAGCAGGGATTGTCACCACCACCGCCTATCCCTACCTGGAACGGACCGAAAATGGGATGCACGGAGACCAAAAATGGGATGCACGGAGGCTGAAAATGGGACACACAGAGGTGGTAATAGGCAGCGACAGCAATGGGTGGTGGAATCTTTGCAGTCTAGAACAGCTGATTAGCGGTATTCCAGGAGGCCGATCCAACTGCCAATCAGCTGCTCATGCTAAATCAGACTGTGCTGAAGCTGACCAGACTGTTTGCTGTCATCACTTGAGACTTTCAAGAAGAGATTGGACTGCCATTTGTCAGAAATGGTGTAGGGTGTCCCACTTGGGTGGGGGAGGTTGGACTAGATGACCTATAAGATCCCTTACAAATCTGATTATCTGTTATCTGTTTGCTGCAAGGAGGCAAATTGCTGGGAGGCAGATTATTATTTTTTTCCTCCCCAAAAGCTAGGTGCGTCTTATGATCTGTACCATCCTATCGTGCAAAAAATATGGTATGTACTTAAAGACAGAAGCAGAGGGAAAGGGGAGAGAATGAAAGCATTAACATGATAGGGATGGGAAGTTATGTGAATAAAGATGGAAGTGGAGCAGTGGTGGAATTCATTTTTTTTTTACTACCGTTTCTGTGGGTGTGGCTTGATGGGCATGGCAGGGGAAGGATACTGTAAAATCTCCAGTCAGAGGTGGTATTTGCCAGTTCTCCAAACTACTCAAAAGTTCTGCTACTGGTTCTCCAGAACTGGTCAGAACCTGCTGAATACCACCTCTGAAGTGGACACGTTAAAGAAAATCTTCAACTAAAAGATAAAATAGAGATTTTTTTGATATAAATTCTATGAAAGGTACTTGACCTAAAGAGAGAGATTCATGGACCTCAGTGAAAAGAAACATGCCTTCTTTGGCATAAATGTTCTCAGAAATTTGTTTTAGGGATACATATTAATATTTTATGTCAGATTAGAAATATATTCTTTTGGTCAATTGCTAGCCTTCTTCAAACAAACTCTGCAAACAATTACATTTGTCATTTGCCTTTCCTTAATATAATTCGGGAATCAATAGCAAATACAAGTAGTTCTTGACACAACTGAGCCCAAAATTTCCACTGTTAAGCAAGACAGTTATTAAGTGAGTTTTGACCCATTTTATGACCTTTTAGTCACAATTGTTAAGCAATTGTAACTCCCATTGTTAAGTGAATTATGTGGTTTGTTAAGCCTCATTGTTTTTGCTTGTCAGAAGCCAGCTGAGAAGGTTACAAATTGTGATCACATTTTCACCACCATCTCAGGATCGGTGCATTGTTACAAAGACATGCTAGTCTCCAAGTGCCCAAATTTTGTTCACATTATCATGGAGATGATAATGGTCTTAAATGGTCTTAAATGGTCTTAAATGTAAAATACAGTCATAAATCACTTTTTTCAGTGCCATTGTAATTTTGAAGGCCACTAAACAAATGATTGTAAGGACTACTTGTATTTGTTTCTCAGGGTTGAATTGTGGGGACCTTGATGCTTTCTGAGCTTGTGTTCTGACCCACACCCTTTTCCAACAAATCAAACACAATCCAAAGGAAATAGAAACCTTTTCATGCTTCTGCAAAATAATTAGCTGTGATAAGCACAAGTCTTGCCAAACAGTACGAAACTGCCAAAAGATAACAGACAAGAAATAATTTGCAATACAAGAATAATAAAATAAGATAATTAAACAAAGTGCAGTGTGCTCTTTTTATTTTTTCTAAGCTGCACTACCCCTCCTCATCAGTTTACTTTTTGTAATAACTATTTGGATTTTTGGCTCTTTGGAATTTGTCTTTGTTTTTTTTTCTTCTTGTCTTTGGAAGTTAAATTTCTACGCTTGCTTTTTATTTTAAAGGAAAAGCTTTGGTATTAATGATTCCTTCCTTTTCTTTTTAAGGGACTCGTCTTTTTTTCTCTCTCCCTTCCTGATATTTTTGTCTTTCCATCTACCTTCCATATTGGTGTGGGTTTTTTTTTTTAATCTTTCTGGCCTTCTTTTTTTTTTATTATGACCATCTTTTGTATTTGATTTTAATTGGAACATGGGAGGGGTTGAGGAAACCTGAAGATTTTAAATTATTCTTCATTTTTTTAGTTTTTTATTCTTACTTTTCTGCTTTTTAAGGAATTTTTAAAAAACTTTTTTTTTTGTGTGTGTTTATGGTTTTTTAATTACATGTTTGAATTTTTACTGTCATCATTAAAATCGATTGATTAAGGTATAAAAGAAAAAACTGAAGAATTTTCTTTTTAACCTTTTTTATTATTATTACATATTTGGCCTTTTTTTTTATTATATTTTTATTTTGAACTTGCAATTGGTTTTATTTAATTTGGAATTAAAGGATTATAGAAGACATGAAATATTTGAATTGTGAAATGAGTAGAAAATTAAAGTTGGTCTAAACTTACTTCCTTCATTCACATCTGGAGGAAACGTTACATACAGACAATGTTAAAGGGCAAGAAAAAATCGGAACAGAAAACAGTGATACATGACAGATGATTATGACAAGGATTAAAAAATATTCAAAAACGAAGATCAGAGAAATAAATTGAAAGAGAATAGAGAATTGAAACAAAGAAGCGGTAAAACCGTGAAAAAGTAGGAGAAATACAAACAAACAAGTGATGATGAGTATTGATGAGAGGTCAAAAATTGAAGAAGAAGGTAAAAAAGAGAAAGAGATTGGAGACCATTGATAAAATAAATGTGGGTTGAACAAGATAAAGTGGTATGATGGAGATGGGAGATGGACAGAAAACAGAATTTTATCTTAGATTAAAAACATAGAGGAGAAAAAGGACAAAAATATTAGCTGAGATAAATGATACGAAATATTGGTGAAGTTTCTTTGGAATAACTGTAAGAAGAAAGGTGAATGGATGGATAGATGGAGGTCTAATAAAGTTCGTCAAAAAGATTTAAAATGAGAATAGATTATTAACAAGAGAAGTTCAATCAGAATTTACAAAGAAAGCATTAAAAGCAAATATTGCAAGTGGAAGAGAGAAAACATTGAAATAAAAAGAAAGGAATTGTGGTACTTGAAAAAAGTAAGAGAAGAGTGAGAGAGAATTGAGAAAGAGAAGAGAAGAAGAAGAGAGAGAAAGAGAAAGAGAATGAGAAGAGAAGAGAAGAGGGAAGAGAAGGGAAGAGAGAGAAGAGAAGGAATACCAATTGTTTGAAAAATTCTTGAAAATCAGAGGGTGGTTTTATATATTAAGAGAAAAACAGAAATGATTTATCACTGATGGAACGAACGGAAGAATACTAATGGTGAAATAATGGAAAATAATTATGAATATCCCTGATTGCCAATCTTGCCGAATGACAGTCAAGAAGAATTTTAAATAAAAATTACATATGGAATAATTTGAACTGGAATGATTGAACTAATTTATAGGTTATGATGGGAGATTTTATGGAATTGTAGACATAAACTGGACTTACAGAAGAAAAAATAAAGAAACCGAAATATACTATAAATTTTTTTAAAATGGTAGAATGAAATAAGTAAAGATACAGGGAGAAAAAGAAATGCCTAAATTAAACATATATTTACTAAATTAGAACATTTATCATGTAGAATAGATACTGATATGGATTGTCACAGAATTTGGTTAACATAATATTAAAAGAAATAAATATTGAAAAGTAATTGGAGCATCAACATTCAAATGAAAATTTAAATGGAACAGGGAACAAAAAAGAAGAAGATCTAATGCGAGTTAAATAATACTATTTTAAAGGAAAAAGATTCAAAGTGGATGGAGAAGAATGGCCTTTTTTTTCCGAGAAAAAAAAAGAGATAAAATAATACAGAATGTTTGGGATAAAATGAAGGCCAATATGCCAGACGGTTCATAATGATATCCAAAGGAAAAGAAATACACAAAAAGATTCAGCTACTAAGGCATTAGAGATGCGTATAAAGGACTTGAAAAAGAGTACAAAGAAAAATGCACAAAGAAAGAGGGAATTGTTAAAATGGATATACCAAAAATAAAATGGGTTATAGAAAGAAGAATTTGCCAAAGAAAAATTAGAGGTGTTAAACAAGAATACCCTTTGAAGATGCAAATAAAAAAAGATCGATGGATTAGCCATAAACCTGAGAAAGGAGAAAGAATAAATCGAAACTATTGACATTAATCCGACTGATCAAAAGTAAGTTTTGCTATGAGTAGTAAAGAGAAGAAGGAAGCAATTTGAGGCTATAGGGAATTACATAAAAGAGAAATATTTGTGAGGAAAGAGTTAAAGTAGTACTTAACCAGAATGAACCTAATTTAAAACCAGATACCCTAAAGAGATTGAACAATGTAGAAAGCCCAATATAAGATGAATGGAGTTAACCTGAAGCCCCATCAAGAAGCAAAATGATGGAAAGGCAAGGCCAGATGGACTTCCCAGAAGATTTTACAAAATATTACCCAAGAATCGTGGATCTTCCCCCATGCTAGATAGTTATGATTAAGTTATGTTTAAAGAAGAGGTTTATTAAATATGTCAAGAAGCTTGTATTATACCTTGTCCCATGAAGAGGAGCGATCCCATTACCAAATTCAAGAACTATAGACCTATTTCCCTACTAAATGCAGATTATAAATTTTTGCTTTAATATTGGCAGGAAAGACTAAAAAATACTAAATAATTTTATCCATTCTGATCAAATGGATTTCTGCCAAAGAGACAAATTACGAACAGATATGAGAGTAATCTTGCGACACTTTGGGAATACTACAAGGCACATCCTGAAAAAATGGCTCTGATATTTTAGACTGCGCAGAAGGCTTTTGATATGTGAATTGGCGATTCGAATATTACTGCTGAACGATGGGCTTTGGCTAGAAATATAGAAGTTATTATCTAAGGCAACACGGCAGGGTAACGTGTAGGGAGAATTGATCGACTCTATCGATATAGAAAAGGAACATAGACAAGGATGCACTATCCACCTCTGTTGTTTGTATTAACTTTGGAGTGTAAATAGATATTAGCGCTTAAATAAATATAACAAGGATGAAAATTAAAAAGGAAGCATTTAAGTTGCAGCATTTGGCCATCTGATCTGTTTTTCATCTTAGAAGACCCATTAGAACAGCATCAAAATTGAGAGAAAAGATAGAGACATATGGAAAGGTGGCTTGGTTTGAAAATAAACTAAAGATAAGACAATAGATCTTGACAAAGATATGCTATCAAGACAAAAGAAGACTGGCAGATCTATTGAACAATTCAGGTCAACGAATAAAGATAAAGTCCTTGGAAATAATCTGACAGCAAGAATACAGTACACTAAAAAGAGAATAATCATATCAAGACTTAAACAGCAGATAGATTAGATTTGGGCAAATGGGAAAATATACAACTGTTCATGAATAGGGAGATAACAATCAAGATGAAATATTGACCCAGATTTTATACTTTGTTTCAAACCAATTCCAGTTAGGGTTGGAAAGACTACTCTCGAAGATTTACACTAAGAATCTGTTGCAAAAATATATGGCAAGGTAAGAAAGTGGAAATAAAGTTAAAATTTTGCAAGATGCCTAGTAATAAGCGGAAAGATTTGATCTTGCCTAATGGGAGTTGGTATTACCAAGCTTACAAAATCCTGATGTGGGTTAGGAGGGATACTATTTAAAAAACACGAGATGTTGACTTTGAGGACATGATCTGTTGGTTGGGGCCTGGCATGCCTTTTTTTAGGTATAAAGGAAAAAAACACAAGGGGTATTGAGAAGACATTCATAGACGGGAGTCTCTGTGGTTAAACGGGAGAAGACTAAAGACAATGTTTTTATAACTATTTTATCGACTTATCGACTAATTGAGCATTTTTTACTCTAATAATATAAAAAAGAACAAACAGTTGATATGGTGACAATATGAGATGAAAGGGTGACTTAAATCTGTCACAAAAATTGATAAGAACAAAGTATAAAAATGAATTTGTTTATTGTCATGCGCAATCCACTTCAAGGTATGATAAATGATTTAACAACAGAAGGTTTCCGTATGATAACATTGACTGATTTTAGATAACGGATTTTGACAGGTTGCTAATGAATAAGGTGATTGAAAAATTGTATGGAGTATTGTGTTAGAAATTAAACTAGGAAGGAAGAATCAAGTTAAACTATGATCTGCTTGGGGAAGAATTGTTGCGATACTGAGATTGTTATCTAGGAGAAATGGCAAAATGTTGTGGTCTCAAAATTATAAAAATGACAATGTCAACAGCATATAAAAAATTTGTATAAGATGTTTTACAGGTGGCATTTTTCTCCTTGAAACGAATACAAGAATGTTCAAGAATATAATCCAAAAATTTGTGGAAATGTCATCAGACACCGTAGCTATATCTACCATATGCTGGTGGCCTTGTGCGGATGCTAAAAAATATGGACTAAATCCCACGCATGGTTGGAAAAAATGCAAAAACATAGAGTTTGAAACCCAGAGATTATTTTTATTGGAATTCTTTACCTGAAATATAATTTTACCTGAAGTTAAGACTTGGAAATACCTTGTATTGTAAATGTATTAACAGGGTAGGAATTGTATTGCTAAAAATGAAAAATGAGTAAACACTCTACAGGAGAAATCATTAAGAAAATATTGGAAAGATGTGAATGAGTAGATTGACATTTCGAAATTGAGAACAAGAATGATAAAAATTTTATAAAATTTGGAATCTTTCTATCAATGGTTAGACAATAAATATAGTAATGAAATATGTAGACTTTTACAAAATAATAAATATATAAAGATGTTATTGTTTCTCTTATATATCTACAAAATGGATTCTAGGATAAGATCTTGGGATGATAATAGTGAACTGTCACAAAACAAATTACAGTAAAATATGAATTATTTATAAACATGAATGAATAAAAGTAATAGTCAAATGAATTGATTAATATTATAATAAATGTATTTAATTTTGATTCGAAATAGCGAGATTATATACAATGTAATTGTAATTGACACTGACGAAATGGAAGCACAAAACAATTTGTAAACCAACCGGACACACTGTATGTATATATCATATGGAAGATGGCCTGATGTTTTTATGTTTTGTTTGTTTATGTTTGTTTTAAAAACCAATAAAAATTAAAAAAAAATAAAGAATCTTCAAATACAAACTCAGGATACTGGAATGTCCATGAGATTGGAGTTTCAAAATGTTTTTGCCTCCTGCAAAAACAGCTGGCTTTTATCTTCTTGAAGGAGGGGCCATTACCTTGCAGCCTTACTCCCAAGTCACCTATGCTGTTGTAGCTGCTCTTTCCTGCAAGCAATCCTGAATGCATGCACACTTGGCATAAGCTCCTCAGGAACCTTCTCATCACTGCTGCCAGCCCCCTCAATCTCAGGACCCTAAAGGTCCTGGCCCTTCATCTGACTCCTTGCTCTCCTCAGCTATCCATACGTGCTGCCGGCTAACCACAACAGCTTGATTGTTTTCTTGCACACATTTCATTACCAAACTAAGAAATATCATCAATATACAGTGCCTAGTTAGAATTTATGTATCATTTCAGATACTGAAGGAGGAGTTTTGTTTGTGTATGGAAATTCTCATTCATCCAGGTCATAGTTGTGCCAAATGTGCTTCTTCAAAAGGCAACTAAACTTTTGTTTTTTTTTCCTTTTGGGAAGGTAGGATAGCCCCAAATTCTAAGACTTGCTTGATGTGTTTTAGTTCTTCCTCTTTTCATCCTTGCTTGTAGGCAAACATTCAACCTGGTTCACTCCCATTTTGTGTTCCAGTGGGTGTACGAGACGTACATTATGTTAACATGACATTAATATTAATGATAAGATACAAGCACAGAACTAAAGCTAACTGTAAGAGCCGTGTTCTCCAGCTCATTGCATGCAACAGTTGGTAGCCTGTACGTAAAGTGTTTCACATTCCTCTATATAATAAGCTTGCAGAAAACCAATAACAATTGAACTGGGTTTTGCTTCGGGGCCTGGATTATCAGCAGATGGGTGCACTTTGCTTTTGTCCCGGTCATACAAAGCTGCTGTAAGGATTAGTAGGTCACTTTTGTGAAGACATTGCCCTTATCCCTCCACTGAAAGATCAGCAGTGCTGACTGTTTCAAAGCTTTTCCCAAGTAATCTCATATGACAGTTGTTGTCTCTTGGGAAAGCTAAAATGTCTTGCATTTTAGACATACTGCTCACCTAGAATTGAAATGAATCTGAACTTATAAGAAATACAAAAAGTTTCACCTCTTTGATTGTTAAAGATGCTGGAAGAATCAACTCATGAAACGAAAATTTATATTAGCGTGTTTAGGAGCGAAATCTTGAATTGCAGCAATAAAGCCACATTACCAATAACACAGCAAGCATTCCACTTTAGAAAATCTGTTCCAAAAAAACAGATATTTCTCCAGGTGTTCTGATTTATATTTTTCAGTGTGGATTTATAGAACCCCATTAACAGAAGACTGATACATATATCAAAATTAAAGAAACAATCTGGGATTGAGGGGGAAAACGAATTATGCTAATGAATTTGAAAAAAAAATAGGGAGATAAATTTAGCTCCCTGATTCATAGTTGAAAAGCAGAATAACAGAATTTGAAAAGATATTTTAAAATAACAGACATACTAATTTCTGGATGTGTACCATCTTTTCACATCTCTCTCATTCTCTTTGAAGCTAAGGATAGGTTTGTGGAAGCCTAGCATAATATTTAGCCCCTAGCACGATTGTTATCTTTTATCTAATGTATCATGTCATTCCTTTTATGCTTCACTTGCACTTGTCATTTATTGTTGAACAATAGTTTCATAGAATAGTCTCAGATCTTCATCAGATCAGGATGATCTCAAATAAATGATATGTGAAGTATAGATTTGTAGCAACAGAGCTAACGATTAGCATAATACCTTTCAGGAGAAGCTGACACTATAGCTGACACTGCCAATTTTACTTGCTAAATACAAGGGTTTCAGCTGTGTAAACTATTCAAAATCGTTTATCGTTTGTACTTTCATAAAAGGAAAAAAACTTTTCTATATGTTTCTAACCAGGCAACATCCTCCATAAGGTTCATGGGCAGGGAGAATATATTTTTGGGAATTTTTAAACTATTCTTTCTCTTGGAAGCATTGAAAGCATTTTGTAAGAAATAATTTTAAATAAATGCTTGCTGTTTAACAAAATAACAAAAAATATAACTACAAGCAATACCACAGGCTATCTGGAAAAGTAGATTAATCCTGGAATTGATGGATAGCCAAAAATATTTGAGTAAAAAGTAAGTCTTCATAGGTTTTTGCAAAGAAGAGGCCAACTGAACATTCTCAAGAAGAGAATTCCATGATTCACATGTTGCCATTGAAAAAGTCCATTCTTAATCACTGCATTGTGAACTACAACGCCCTGTGGGACCATGAGCAGAATGTCTTCACCAGATTATCTTAAGGCCCGGTCCCACTGCACTTACGGATGCAAAGAGGTTGTAAAACGTAAAAAAAAGCTTGCCATCCATTGGAAAATGCTATGCATCCATTGTCTACTCACTGCATACGTGTTTCATATGCTCTATCCGCCGAGCACCCGTCCACTGCGATTTCATCCACACAAAAAGTTTTGAGCTGCACAAAACTTTGTGAACAGATGAACTTTCCGCCACCTACGATGTACATCCGCGACATATACGGGCAACAAACGTTCTATATCAGTTATCATCCGTTAAACGTCTGCTGTATCCTCTCTGCATCCTCTGGCCATCCCCTCAACTCACATCCGCTGCA